>JBBPMM010000007.1:0-197775 GCA_038090335.1 Solioccasus polychromus
TCCATCAGAAGTGCTGGTAAGTGTCCTCCTCTCCCGTCTTGCGAGCGCGGCGCACGTCTGTGCATGTGCACCGCGTTCGTTGTTCTTGTACGAATGACGAACGCGGTTTTATTTCAGGTCATCGCGGACGAATCGTGTAACCCTGCGTTTGTCGCCGCCGATCTCCTTTCGCAAGCCGAACATGGTGTCGACTCGCAAGTGGTTTTGGTCTCTTCTTCCCTCTCGGACGATAAACTGAGTGAGATAGAGAAGGAGGTTGACAAACAAGCGCGCGCTTTGCCACGAGTAGACATTGTGCGAGAGAGCGTGTCACGAAGTCTGATCGTAAAGACGCATGGACCGGAAGAAGCACTACAGTTTTCGAATGCGTACGCGCCAGAGCACCTCATTCTACACTTGCAGAACGCCCCTGCTTGGGTGGAGCACGTGAAAAATGCAGGAAGTGTGTTCGTTGGCCCTTATTCCCCCGAAAGGTTGTTTCTTTTCTTTGTGTGTGGATTGGATCGGCTAATACAAAGTTGGCAGTTGCGGAGACTACGCCTCAGGGACAAATCACACGCTTCCCACGAACGGATATGCTCGTCAGTTTAGTGGTGTGAACACCATGTCCTTCCAAAAGCACATCACCTCACAAGAGGTAACTGCAGAAGGGTTACAGAGATTGGGACCAGTAGTTGCGACATTGGCAGATTGCGAGGGGTTACAAGCTCATGCAAACGCTGTTCGGATACGGCTGGATAAATGCTAGTTGCCATACCATCAGGGATATCGGATGAAGTCTATAATTATCAAAGCAGCATTGCACAAACAAGATACTAGTTGGTCCTGTAGAGTGCACGCTTGGCAACCTTGACGATAAGTGGTGTGTCAGGGAAAGAGAGATCCTCTAGAATTTTTGCGTACTAGGAAGACATAGATATCAGTCAAAGTAGAGCCATATCAGCGGATAAGCTCACGGGAGTTGGCACATCAGCGCCAGTGACGCGCTCGACGGGTGCATCAAGGTAGTCAAACGCTTCACTCTCCACAATCTGGGCGCAGATTTCGCTACCGACACCAAATGCAGGGAAACCACCCTCAACGATGAGTAGGCTGGAGAGACGGTAAGAATGACTACCAATGTGAATTCAAAAGGGACGTGCCGGTTCGTCTTTTTGACGGATGATTTAATGGTATCGATGTCAAGAGGACGGATGCTACGGAGGTTGATGACTTCCGCCTGGATGCCCTCCTTGGCAAGAATATCTGCGGCCTCTAAGCTGTGGGTGACCATTTTGCTGTGTGCGACAATGGTGACATCTGAGCCTTGGCGTTCTACTTTGGCCTTGCCGATTGGGAGAAGGTAGTTGTCGGACATGGCCTCTGTCGACATGGGGAAAGAGACACCATACATCATTTCGTTTTCAAGGAAGACAACGGGATTAGGATCGCGGATAGCAGACTGGAGGAAGACAAGATGTGTATCTGACTGGCGGAAGGGAGGGAGTGATACGGACCTTGAGAAGACCCTTGCAGTCCTCTGCATTCCAAGGGCTGACGACCTTGAGACCGGGAATCGAACCATACCATGCAGCATAGTCTTGCGAATGTTGTGCAGCGACACCGGCTGCAGCACCGTTGGGACCGCGGAAGACGACAGGACATGGAACGTTTCCGCCAGACATGTAGTAAGTTTTACCTGCCGAGTTGACAATTTGGTCGATGGCTTGCATTGCAAAGTTGAAGGTCATGAACTCGCAGCTGAAAAAGAGGCAGAGTCAAGGAGAGAAAGCTTATTAAGTGGAAGAGTGCAGACACTGGACGGAGGCCGGCGAGGGCGGCACCGACGGCAAGGCCAGCAAAACCCATCTCGGTGATGGGGGTGTCCACGACACGCTTCTCGCCAAACTTGTCCAATAGACCCTTTGTGACCTGGAACGGGGAGAATGAGAAGAGAGGTGCAAGAGAGTATTCAAAGCACCTTGTATGCGCCATTGTACCGAGCGACCTCCTCGCCGAGTATGAAGACGGAGTCGTCGCGCAACATCTCCTCCTCCATGGCGGCATTGAGGGCGTCTCGCACGGTCATCTGAGGGAGACATGAGGAACGACCAGAAAAGCGGTAGTGAACGACGGACCGAATTTTCAGGCTGCGTTGTTGCATAACAGCGAGCTCGACGGGCGACGGGTGCGGCGGGGCGGGCGAGACGGGCAAGGGCGGCGCGGAGAGTAGCCATTATGGGTAGAGAACAAGAAGCGGAAGGAAACGGAATCGAAATATTTAAAGACTCCGATGCTCGTTCTCGTCACCGGCGCGTCAAAGGGCATCGGCCTCGCAGTCGTCAAATCTCTGCTCCAAGACCACAACGCCGCCGTCGTCGCCCTCGCACGGACCATCTCCACCGAGCTCGACGACCTCGCCAGTGCCCACCCGACAACACTCCTCGTCGTTGTCTGCGACGTGTCCGTGCTTTCTTTTCGATGCTGACACGTTCTTATGCCGAACAGCACCGACCAGGATGCCCAGCGTCGTGCCTTCAACCAGGCCATGGATAGATTCGGTCCCGTCCTCGACGGTCTCGTTCTGAACGCGGCCACCCTCGACCCCCTCGTCCGCATCGCCGATCCCACCGCATCCCTCGACGCCTGGAAACACCACTTTGATGTCAACTTCTTCTCCCTCATCACCACCCTTCAGCTCGCCCTGCCAGCCCTGCGCGCCAGCACAACTACCGGTCGTGTCATATTCATCAGCTCTGGTGCCGCGACGGGGTCCACCCCAGCTTGGGGCCCCTACAATGCAGCCAAGGCCGCAATGAACAGTCTGGCCAGGTGCTCTCGTTTCCCAACCCTATCACCCGTCGGCCTGACCCTCTGATCAACAGAACATTGGCCAAGGAAGAGCCCTCCCTCGTCTCCCTCGCGATCGCCCCAGGAAAGGTTGACACAGCCGTATGTCGTCCAGATACGTCCCTCTATCCCTTGTCCAGACTGGCCCCTTTTGCAGATGCAGGAAACCCTCAGAAACACCGGCGCCCCCCACATGGATCCATCCGATCTCAAAGTGTTCCTTGATGCCCATCGGGACGGTACGTTGGTGAAACCGTCGGACGTTGGCTACGTGATTGCAAACCTCTCCCTCCATGCGCCGCTCTCTCTGAGCGGTGCTTTCGTACGGTACAACGACGAACATTGTAAAGGATTTGCGAGGAAATGAATTGACTCGTTGCTTTTTCTTACTTCCGATCCGAATTAGAAGCGTGGAAGAGATCGTCCAACAAGTCCGTACGTTTACATCAGTGCATGTCCTGCACAGACGCATCACTGCGATGACGACCCCGCACACCGATATCCCCCATACCATAGATGTCCACCACCATGTCTTCCTCGACGCCCAGGAAAAAGCGAGGGTGAATGCTCTAGTCGGTTGGATCACACCCCCAGAACACCTCCCCTGGCAGCCATCGCTAGCCTTGTCTGCCATGGACTCGATGAGCATACAAACCGCAATTCTCTCGCCACCCCCTTTTGCGACCTCGAGTAGATCGCAAGTCAGGGCCACAAACGTCTACCTGTCACAGCTTCGCACGGCATACCCCGCAAGGTTTGGTTTCCTCGCCGGGCTCCCTACCCTGAGTGACGTCCAGGGTTCGACTCCCGAGAGCAGTCACCGTCATGCCTTCTCATCCTAGTTCCCTAGGTGCACTCGATGAAATCGCCTTTGCTTTGGATCAGCTGGAAGCTGATGGCTTTGCCGTCATATCATCCTACGGGACAGGAGAGACGGCCAGTGGGGTGTTCCATATCGCCTGCCCGTCTCTGGCACTCATCTTTTGATAGAGTACATTGCAGATGATCTGTTCGATCCCATCTGGGACGAATTGAACAGGAGGAACGCAGTCGTTTTCCTTCACGGCGCACAAACGCCTTCATCGACACCCTATCCTCATCCCTTTCTGGGGCTCCCCATCAGCGAGGCAAGTACCCCCATCCATCGATCGCATACTTCCACCCAACTCAACCTTGTACTGAAAAAAAAAAAAAACAAAAAAAAGGTCCCGAATGAGACATACAAGGCAGCCGCTCATCTGGTCGTCACAGGCAAGAAACGACGGTTTCACAATGTCAAAATCATTCTCGCACATCTAGGGGGCAGCACGCCATTTTTGGCACCTCGTGTAGCAGCCCTGTCACATCACATGGGGTGCCCACTTGCTCCGGAGGAGATTATCCAGGATTTCAAAACGTTTTACTATGAAACTGCTCTCGGTTCTCATCCGTCGACCCTTGCTGCGATAGACGCCCTTGTACCCATCGATCGCGTTCTCTTTGGAAGCGATTACCCTGGTAACGCTTCCCTCCAGCCTTGCTATCTATGTATTGATTGAGCGGTGGGATCAGCGGTCAGCACAGCGACCTCTAGATGGTACGCCAAACATTTAGAGGACCATTACGCCACAGAACCACGCAAATTGGAACGCATTCTGCGAAAAAATGCGCTCGTCCTCTTTCCCCGTTTTCGTGCGGTGAACGAGTGAGTGGAAAGGCCCGAGCCGCTATTCGGTTCAGGTTCACAATGTGCAGCTCATCCTAGAAAGCATGTATTGTGCGAGGTACAAATGACAGTATATGAGTGAATAAATCGAGAGAATCTATTCATATATTACGATTTGGGAAAGTCCTGTTAGTTGTCTAAACACCGAGCCTGCAAGGCACCACGTATGAGTTGGCACTTCACGATAGGATTTGTGCGAGGCTCACCGTCGTTTACTATGTTCGTAAACCAGATAAGAAATCGACACCGAAGGCACGACCTAAAAACCACAGCTCGTAAGCGATAAGTCTCTTTCCACGGTGCATGCGGTCAGAACCTTGGCCAACGTCGGAAATAATCCGCGGTAAAATCCTCTCCAGCCGTCCCGCTGATATGTCTTTTGCACCACGTCCCACACACCCGCATAGCGCTGTGGATGTCCGGGAGAACCCGAAGCCTGCAGTCGGGTGCGGACCAGGTTCAAGGGGTAGACGCTGATGGCTCCAATACTTCCAGATATACTTCCAAAGGCAAGGAGTGCAAGGACGCCGGGCTCGTCCATTCCAGTAGATCGTAGATATGTTAGCTTGAGAGCTTCAAATGTGCTCATGTCGATAGCGGAATATCTGTCGATGAATATGAAAATCGGTGTGATACGTTTGGCAGGTGTGAACGTACGGAAAAACTCCAACAAGACCGATCTACGGGTAATTTAGGGGGAATAATGGAAAGTAAAAAGGGGAAAGACTGACAGATAGTCCACGATAGAATGCCCTAAATTGCCCCAGCCGCCAAACGTGACGTGCCGCACCTGCCAAGCTTCGCTTTTGACCAGTGATACTCATCATTTGGGTCTATGCAAGGATTCAGTACCGAGACAGGCTAAAAGAGCGGGCCGAGACCTTCAACGTCTCAATCGGGTATATACCTGATCAGTGACCGTGAGCAAACGACACATTACGCCCGCTCGAAACTCACTGAGTTGACTGGAAATCCCGCCAATCCCGCCTGCCAAAAACCGACTGGGACCACTTATATCCCGTGGGTCTTCGACATGATCCCAGTATTTGGCAAACGCGCGTTTCTGTCCTCAATCGCTGAGTACTGCATGCTGAACGGCGCATAAAAAGGACGAACAGCTGTCTCGTATGTCATAAACTTTATGGCGGATTCTGGAAATATCTTCATTACAGAAAGTCCATTTCCCGTCCAAAAAGCCAAGACGCCGCCTTCACTGTATATGCGAGCTACAGCACCACCTATAGCTTTCAAACCGCCAACGCTGGGTTTAGGGCCCACGGAAGTTCCCCCCATCTCAGGAGGACGGGTGATGAGAAAGACCTTGAGACGGTCAAACGGAGCAGTGCACGTCCTCGAAACTGGTAGGAAAGAAAAATCAGTGAATGCCGTTTGCAGATGCCAGACGCTTCACCTGCGCCCGCCATACCGCCTGCGAGGAGAAATTTGATCGCCGGGTGACCCTGCAGCCCATCGTGATGTTCTTCTGGCTCCTCCGCTAGGTTACTTCCGTGGTTCACGGGAGTTGGTGGTTCTACATGCACATGTGACGAGGCCATTGATACGGAATTGCCTTGGGTACTTAGACTGACATCACCTTCCGTACATCAAAGGAGTTCATGGGTGGAGCACAAAAGTAAGTGACAAGGCGGCGGACCTTCCATCGTCAACCTTGCTGGGCTCCTTTCGGCAGTTCCCATGGCCTCATAATATTGGTAAATCTCGGAGGTCGATGCTTTCCGAGGAAGGAGTAATAGCGAATCTCGGAACTGTCGAAAGTTGATAACATGGGAGTGGGGTGATTGAGTCAAAAATGTAATGAATTCCGTCAGGGCAATGGGCGACAGGGTAATCCCTGGAGAGGTATTGAATACCGGCACAACGTGTAGTATCGAGGCGACCTACCGGCATTCTTCAATGCAACCCGAACTTCCTCCGGGTCCAAGTGTCCGTTTCCGTCTAGATCGAGCTCGTCGTGGAAGACGCACCACAGCTCTGGCAAACAGCCCGTGAGGGGAGACAGCGGTGCAGATTAATTCACTGACCAGCCTCCTTTGCTTCCGCAAAATCCCGGAACTCCGGCCAGGGTATGTGGGTCAGCCTTTGACTGGAGATATGACTAGCACACCGCCGCAATAGCTCGTCTTCATAGACCCTCCGCATGGACTCGACCGTCACTGGCTTGCCAGAAGTGGCCGCGGTTTCCGCGTCCTGCAGGTGTAACCAGACGTCATGGAGTCTCCGCTCTCGGTTTTCTTCGCCCTCTTGTTGCCGGAATTCAAAGAAACTGTACAGGCTAGAACGAGGGTCGGACCTAAGTGGTGGTATGAACGGGCGATCCCAGACGCCAGAAAGCGATAAATCGTAAATTTCACGCCGTGTGGGAGGACCCGACATGTTCAATCGCAGGGGATATCAAAAGGGCATTGTCGGGTGAGGGTGCTGCAACCAACGAGGTCTAACAATATTGTTTGTCACTGCTTACTTATTACCCAAAAGCTAGGTAAAGTACTCGACTAAGACCTAACCAATACTTTATGTAAATATCTCGTCTCATTACCACCCTCGATACGGTACAATTCTGCTTCATAGTCCCATTCGAAATCCCGCTAACGATCCGTGTCACCGACACAAGAATGCGGATACGAGCAGCGATCCAATGCGCTGCAGCCCTTGCGCCAGCGCCCGACGGAGTGTCCTCGACTTTGAGTTTTGTGACGGTGCTTCAAACTTGATTCGCGGATACTCCAATGATGGATCTCTCTGTGGAGGCTCCATCTTGATTGTCCCATAGCCGGTACGGGACATATTCTCCGGCCACTTCTCAGAGTAGATCGTGGGTGGTGGGGTAGTGCGCGCCGGCGTGCAATTCGATGCCAAAGTCGAAGAATAATCAGAATGCGATGGCGCCCTCGTGTGGTTTGTGACCAGGGTGCACTCGTTCGTCAACAGCGACGATGGAGGGGTAGGAAGCTTGCGTGCAGGTCGTGTGGCCTCTGGTCTAGTTATAGGCATCATTGGCTTTACCTCGCGAGTTTCTACGACGGCGTCTTGCACTGGAATTTCAGGCAACGGCCGAGTGGGACGTGGTGGCGTTGGCAGCGGCGGTGGGGGAAGCGGCGGAGAGGGCAGGGGTGGAGCGGGCAGAGGAGGAGAAGGCAGGGGCGGAGCGGGCAGAGGAGGAGAAGGTAGGGGCGGAGCAGGCAGGGGCGGGGAGGGCAAAGGTGGAGGTGGTAATGGCGGAGAGTGACGTGACTGAAATTCTGTCAGCACATTCAAGGCGAGAAAGGACGCGTGACGCACGATATGCGTTATCGCCACAGGTGAATCGCCCGGCGGGATTGACTCGGCCGACCGCGATTTCTGACGTGGAAGTGGAGGTGTTGGTGGACGATATTCCTACTGAAGCTGAGTCCCGACCATTGTTCTGCCTCAACTAATCACTCACTGCTTGTGGCTTGCGTTTGCCTGCCGGCCGGGTCCAAGGTGTGGGAGAATGCGGGCGAGATAATGGATCTCCATCGTAACTTTCTGATGGGGAAGGTGGAGCAAACGTGTAGCTCCTCGACGTCTCAACCTCCTGTGACTATGTGAGCATTGCCACATTGGTAACTTCGCTGAGCACCGCTGCCCACCGTGCTGGCCGGAGACTGCCGCAATGGCCCTGCTTCGCCGTAGAGGTCAGTCAAAGGACCGTCAACTACTGTGTTTATGGTAGGCAGTGTTGACCGCCGCTCCCTTGACACCACTCTGTCGATCACGTCCTTCCAATCATCCGGGAGCTGCTCGGTACGACATCAGCGCCATCCTCGACGAAATGCATGCATTTCTTACCGGTGGTCGGTCGCCCTGCATAGTGGGAGGGGGCGATGAAACCGAGGAGAGCGAGATTTGCATAAAAGGCGCCCCTGGAGACGAAGGAGGTGAGGGCGGGGGCGAAGGGATGAATTTCGGGACAGGTTTTCTGTGGCTCATGGAGCGCACAGGCTCCACTTGAAACATGGCTAGTGAAGCTAGTGAACGTTCTCAAGACTGCAAGAGCAGGGCTGAGCGCCAAACTATAGAGCCACCAGCTTGGACGGGGCGACGGCTTGCTGGAAGCACAGCTGGGTAGACAAGAAACGAGAAGACGGGGTATTATAGGTGGGTAATGAATGAGTAGGCTCATATAGGGAAGGGGGGGGGCATGCTTGAAGCTGTACGCAAGACTGAGGGAGCCAGGCTTGAACTCAACGGCCACGTTGGGGGCAGGATGTTCATGAATGGACTCACCTCATGTTTTCCATAAGTGTGCATTGCTTGCGGACAGCCGCAGGGTGTCGATGCTGAAGTACGGAGCGAGCAGTCTCGACTACGTCAGGGCCATGGCAACTTACATAGACGAGTGGCCCGAGTCGATCGGTCCAATACCATCATTTAGGCGACCGCACTGAAGCGAACGGCGCAATTCCTGATCAATGTCAACTTCGGACCGATTCTGCAGCATTGCCTCGAGTCGAGAAGCCAAAATGTCTGGTTCCGAAAATGGAATGTTCTGTAGAATGAAATCTGATCATTGCTTTTTGTAAACCATACCGATACCGCGGCCGTGGCTCAGCCGCTCGTACAGACATCTACATATGAAGCCAGAGAAAAGGGCGTGTTGATATCGCAAAGTATATGTGCATACAAATCATCAGATGGCGTAAGATCAAGATGAATGAATGGACTCGAGACCAAATGGAGTGCAGGGTAATCACGTATTAGGGGTATCGTTTCATCGTGAGCGTGGCACCAAGCGTTCTGGGTGCGTGAGAAATCATGTGTGACATTACGGAAAATCGGAGAATATGTTGTGGATAAATAAACCGCCAGAGGCCCAGAGCAGGGGAAATGATGCCTAATCAAGGTAACGAAGCCTTTTCTTGAACCAGATCATCAAGTTTTTTCATATCTTGATTGCCGGATCGAGAGTGTGTACGTATCCTCGTCTTCAAGTCACGAACCCACCGGGACAAACGTTCATTTTGTGGCGTATCCGAGAACGAGAGCGGCTTTTTCGATATGAGGGCACGTAACCGATCCCGTCCCAGAATGGGCGCCAGGGACAAGAAAGACAAAAAGACAAGCTTCAAGATAATATCGGGAGAAGCCAGCAAGGAAGAGACCGTCTGGTGACCTGGCGAGGGAGCCGATGCGACGGTCTGGAGAATATCACCAATCTGGCAAGGGTTCAAGCATCGACAAGATTGATAAAAGTAAGGCACATACCTGGCACGTGACCGCTGTCCACGGAAGACCACCAATGAATGCACCCAAAAAACAGTCTGTCAATGGTACACCACAGACACCGCATGCAATGTTAATTCCCGACCAGGGGACAACCCCAATGAGGCGCAGTATAGACAAACGAACCCACGCCGGTGACCTCGGCGCCGAACCTGCGGCTATGTCTGTCTCACCCTCCAAGGCATTTCGGGTCATGTCCAGTGCACGGGGGAACATTCGGCTGAGAACCGGGGCCAAGGGTGCACTGAGAACGGTGGCAATGACTGATCCGATGGTGGTCAAAAGAGTCAACAGCAGAGCAGCCAACAGGGGATGAAAAAGAGCACCAGCGAGCACGTTCTACGGAGCGAATCAGTCACACGAGTTGATCGACAAAAAAACATTACGAACCCAAATGACGCTGCCAGGTATGGACCAGGCATGTTTCCACGCCGCAGTAACGGAAAGCACACCAATAACATGAGCAAATGGACCAGGACCGAGCTGAGAGTACTTTTGAAGTTCTCTACCGAGTTGAGCAAGTTCGGCAAGGGTTCGAGGCCACGTGACGGAGATGGGGAGGGAGTAGAGCGAGAGAAAAACGATGGCGGTAGACAAGGGGAAGAAAAGCATGACTAATAATATTGGACCATGCGTCTGTAAAAAAAGACGTCAACTGGCGCACGAAGGAAGAAATAAAGGGTAACCGACTGCAGGCCGCCAACGATGTGAAGCAACGTCCTTTTCATTTAAAATGTCACTAAATGTGGACTGCGACGAGGCGGAAAGGGGGAGAACGAGGTCGAGTTGACTTGTGGAGCGCGGAGAGGATGGCGTCGAATGTAATATGGGAAAGTGAAGAAATTCAAGACACTTTGCGGCTATCAGGGAAAGCATGGAAGGCTGGGGGGGCGTGAGGGAGGGAGACGTATTCACAACGGGGTCGGGAGAGTGCTGCACGGGAAGAACGAGGGAGGAGGAGCGACGTCTTCCGAGGGTGTTTATTGAGAGGGCGGGGCGTACGCACGTGGATGAAGCGCGACTTCGATTCGGTGGGGGAACGACGAGAGCCATGGTAGAATACTTAAGTCGAACCCACCCAAGCGAACCTGTACTAAGCATCAATCCAACTACGTAATGCATCTTTCGGCATCTCGGCAATCGGCCGACGGCATCATTTGCGTACTGTAAGACAATGCGACGACTCTGTAAGCTAGTGCGCCCGACGACTCTCCTGGATCACCGCTCCAAGTTCCTCCAGCTTGCGCTTTGATCGCAACAACGTCCCAAGCTGTCCCATTGTCAGCCCCGTCGATTCCGTCGTGCGGCGCACTTACTCGTTTCTTGGTCAACTTGCGTGCCTTTTTGTCCTGTGCCAGCCATCATCGCAGACATCAGCTGGTTGGCGCGAGTGTCACGCACCTTGGAGTTTCTCAGCAACTCCATCACTCGTCGTTCGTACGGAGAGAATCCTGCGACCTCGCGAATAACCGACCGCACGAATTGGTTCTTGGTAGATTGGATACCCTTGCGCTGACTAGGACGCGCGGTCTTTGCGAGGGCCGTGGTAGGGTGGCCTTTGTTAGGGCCATAACGAAGGTCTACAGAAGCGCTCCGTCACCGTTCTCTGAGCTGCGGTCTCGCACTCACTGCTTCGGGCCATGATCTTGACGGTTGGGCGGATATAAAAGAGAGTTTGCCACAAGTGTCTGCATCGTGGCTGTGTCAGTGGCTGGTGGAACTGTATAGTTTTTCCCTATTTTCCAATTTTGGTAGAGCCCCTGAATTTCTAGCACACTAACTTATTGGAATTCGACACTCTCCTCACTACCTTCACCCTGCCTGTGCTACTCGCACCTGCAACGAGGTTATACGCTTGATCCTTTGAGCCACAAGTAGGAGATGTGCGCGCCGAGGATGGTAGGTGGATCGGTGTGGGAGGCCGGAGCAATTCGACGGAGTGCTCACCTCGGGCATGTCTCCGTGCACCGCCTTCCTCCTCTTCCTCCTCTTCCTCTTCGTCATCCTCCTCCTCCACCGCATCCTATGTTACGTTACGTGTGAGTAAGCATCGGTCAAGATCCGAAATCAGTCTCACCGGATCAAAATCCTCCATATGTTTGTCTCCCTCCTCCTCTCCCTCCTCTTCGACATCCCCGTATTCTTCGTCGTCTATCCAACGTCCCCGCCAATCTACCATGTCCAACTCCTCTGGACTCTGAGGTCTTAATCGTAACCACTGCATTCGTGGCCCAGACTTGGCCCGCTCGCTCACTTTGAAACCGTATATTCGCGGCTCGTAAATACGCCCCTCTGGTCTTTTTTGCCCCCCATGAGGGTTGGGATTTACAAACGGGGACCGCTGCGAGCTATTGCCAGAGTCTGGAGACCGTCCCGGAGACAGCGACGATTCCGTCGACGAAGATGGTTTCCAAAACGGCGCTGGGGCAAGTTCACGGTAACTCTGGAAAAACAAATGTGGGAACGTAGTTCCAAAGAATGCCCCTACATCCCTCAAACACGCGTCAGTTTCCGGGACTCGCTAAAAGCGAAATACACGAACCATCGACTCCTTGAAAACGGCTGCTTGGGGGACTGAATATGTCATTGCAGTTTGGGCAGTAGAGTTTGACCGTATCAATGCCAGGGAGATCGGAACGACCACATGGGACTACATTGCATCCCATACAGTAGACCCGTGGGCAGACGCCAAACGCAGCGCTCTCATACTTGTCAACCTGAAAAGAGCATGAGATCATGACAGATCGAAGATAGGGGAGAAGCAGACCATGGACTGCAGACCGGCTCGCGTAAGGATGTAACGCTGATGTACGAGGCCATACAAGAGCTCGGCCGATGCCTCCACAATGGAAACGTCAGGTATTTTTGACGTGTCTTCGTCTGCATTTTATTATAAATGAACGCCAAGTTGATTGATGTTCCAACGAACCTGGCTCGACGTCCAACACCATCTCCATCGCCTCCTTCCAAAAGGGCACCATGGTGTTCAAGCCCGTCAGGTTAAAATCATCTTCGATAAAATCTTCGGACACTTCGCAAAAGTATTCGTGTCCTGGCAGTGAACAAAACCAGCTTATCCACGTGAGCGTAGATGTGGGAGTAGAAGATGCTGGCGAAGCCATGAGCGCAACGAGACAGTAGCAGTGTCCTGCGGGCAACTCACTGTACCCTTCCTCTATTTCATCCATGACTTCGTCCACCTCTCCATTTCCGCTTACAGCCTCTTCTTCGAGGTCGACCTGATCCTCGACCTGCTCCTGGGGTCGCGACATGAAAAGTTGCACAGGCTATAGTGTGGTGCATGCCCTGATCGGGCAACCGTAGATAAATTCAAACTCCGCTATGTCTAATGGTATCATAGAACCCCCCCTCAGAAACTGCACGTCGACTGCTCGCTGACATGGCCCGCCCAGAACGAGGATCCCATGATCACGAGCAGCAAGAGTTGCCCGGCCACCCAGCTCAGAGCCACATAAAATGTTGCCTTGCACCCCTGTAGTGCATCCACCTCTGCCGCAAACGTGCTCACCGTCGTGAGGCATCCACAATACCCGTCGCCCAGGCCCTGTAGCAAGGAGCACGCGTTAGGGGATACAGCAAAAGGCGTACCCTGCAGAACGTGGAATACGCCGAGAAGCGCGGTGCCCAGTGCATTCGCAGTAAAAGTGCCAAGGGGAAAGAGCTTGATTCGCGGATTGAGATTAATTGAAAGTAGGTATCTCGTCAGCGTTCCTGGGTAAGAAAACAACAGGGCCGCAGTCGCTTGGTGTCGGTAACTGGCAGGCAAGCGGAAATATGCAGGAAAGGTGGCAGCGTAGGTCAAGATGGACAAGACGGTGATGCAGTAGCGCACATTCTTCGCGGGCGGTTTTAGGGGCCGAAGGAACGGCAAGATCGAGCGGGAGATGCACAAGCCAAACATGAGAGAGGCCAGTGATAACAAGAGGGTAACCCACGTTTTAGTGAGACCGTCTATAAACTGGGAATATGACATGAGCGAGAAAGTCGACAGATGGAGAGAGCCTACATCTCTGAGTCCCGCTCTATGAAAACTTCCGAAATTGACCCAAGAGTCGAATATGTCTACCTGCCATCCGGAAAACGTGGTCAACGAACCACAAAATCCTGAAACAAACTCGTAAGTTGGCAGGGCAGTGCAAAAGGGCACGATCTGACCAGTCGTAACGGCCGTGTAGAATGGTCCATAACTTGAAAGAGCTGGTAACGGATCGCCAACACCACGTTAAAACACGCTCACAAGTTACCGAAGGGGGTTTTCATGCCCAGGGCAACTCCCATGACGAAGCAACCGGTCGCCTGGACGTAGGCTAATGAGAAGATGCTCTGTCCATCGTAAGTCGCCAGGGCTTGTAGGCCAAGCCTGGCGAGTACACCCAGGATGGAGGCGGGCATGAGAAGCGCGAGGACGTGGACGGAGTAGGGGTGATATATTTTGGCGGGAGGCAATCCTTCGGCCGCATCGGGAGGAAGGTCCAAGGTGGCCAACGAATCCGCGGAAGCTACCGTGCGGTGGCTGGCGATGATCGAGCCGACATCGTGATGATGCTCGGCTGGTGTGACTTGATCTGGCGTCATGGGTAGAGACAAAAGGTCACATGATCAGGCGTTACACCTCTTCACAGCCAACGATGAGCAACATGGAAAGTCAGTTCACCCAATGCGATCGATCCCAGTGCGTCTGACGTACCTACAGAGACCTTGTTCCAACTCAAAGTTTGCACGCCGCCGTCACCGTCCGAGCTTCATTCTGATACCACACCACACAGTTCACCGCAAAGACGCTGAACAGACAGGCTAAGAAGGCGCAAAAGGACGAGGCTGCGGAAAAGGCAAGACTGAAAAAGGTCTGATCCATCCACCCTGGTCTGTTATCACTGACCGATGCAATGTCGTGACAGGCGCTCCAACAAGGCAACAACGACGGCGCACGGATATACGCCTCCAATGCGATTCGGAAGAAATCGGAGTCTTTGAACCTGCTTCGTTTGGCAAGCCGCATCGATGCAGTGGCGAGCAGGGTGGAGACTGCAGTCACAATGAGACAGGTGACCGGCAGCATGACCTCCGTGGTCAAGGGGATGGACAGGGCGATGGAAAGCATGAACTTGGAGAAGGTGTGTCATCAGGTTTCAAAACACGTTTGAGGAACCGTATACCCTTTCAGATCTCGCTCGTAATGGACAAGTTCGAGTCGCAGTTTTCGGATCTGGACGTACAGACGTCATACATGGAAGACGCCATGTCCAGCACGACTGCCGTCTCCACACCGCAGGATCAAATAGATCAACTTATGCGACAGACGGCGGAAGAAGCAAATATAGAGTTGCAACACGATCTCGCTGCCAAGGATCTCTCCGGCGTTGTCCCTGATCTGTCCAAAGGAGAGACTATCAAGGACGAGGATGACAAGTTGGTTGAAAGACTGAGAGCCCTTCGGCCTGCAACATAGACACGATATCCATGTACTATTTCTTTCACAAGTCACATTAAACGGTGCGGGGCTTATGCCCACTGGCAAGGAGCGTAATACCAAGTAATAAAGAGCGATACGACTATGCCAAAACGTTAGATAGCGAAGAAAAAGAAAGTACAAACAACCAAGAAGGAGAGTGGTGCTGCGCATGCGCACGCCGCATCAACCATTGTGGCTTTCGACAAAGAGGGTAAACTCTGACATGAGTTTCTTTCTCTCTCGCTGACCGAGACCGGATTCTACGAGGAGTTTTTCAACGCTGGCCAGCAGCCCAGAAGGACCTTCGAGTGGAATGACATGTGCGTCAAAGTGGTGGACGTCTAGAGAGGACATCAAATGCAGAATGGTCGAGTATCACCGGGGGGGCTTACATGTTTTAAAAGTCTGGAATCCGGACTCGGACAGTAGACTTTCAAATACCTTGGTGACGTCTGAACCATTTGTCTTGTTCTTTGCTTTTTCCCGTGTCAAGATCAACCCTGGCATGAGGACCTCTTCACGTAGACGCGAAGGAGCCCACGAAAGCCCCAACCCGAGATCCAAGGAACGCCCTTTACCCTTGGGTTTCCGGTCTCCAGGATTTGACTCCGCGCAATCTGATGTATTGTAACTCTGCCCACGCGAATGCTTCGTCCGAGCGGACGTTGTCGCGAGATCATTTTGAATCGGTAAAGTAGGGGCTTGAGGATTTGGCGAACCTGGCACCGAAGAGGGATTCTCGAACGCAAAGGTGCCATGAGAAGTACGTAAGACACGCCTGCCAGACGCACGGCCCCAGCTGGAGGATTGGCCTGTTGGAGTGCTAGTACCTTTTCCGGTCGACCTTGTCTGGACGGATACGGACGAGAACGAGACCACAGAGGTGTCGCCGGTGAAATCAGGCTCTGATTGAGACAATAGTGGCGATTCCGTCTGACGGGGGAGACGAGGCTTTGAGGGGTCATTGGAGAGAGAGCGTTCCAGAGGAGGCTTGTCTTTTGACCGATCCACGGTAGAACTGCTCCTGTTGAGGGCAGAAACGGGGCGCTCGAAATCAAAGCTCCCAAGTTTGGCGCGATGGCTTTTCATGCTGCGGGCAAGGATCGAGGGACCGTTGGGAGGGGTGGACTGTGGTGACCCGGTCTCTTTTATTTTAGGCAGTTCCTTGGCGCCGAACAGTCGGGGAGTGAAGCGAGCCTTGGATGGCTGCGGGTCCACATGAGAGTGGGAGGTCGACACGAGGAGCTGTTCTCGATGGGATATATTGTGTTTGGGGGGAGCGACGGGAGGGGGACTGGTGGCCGGCCTGGAGAGAAGATCAACCTCGTCTGCAGGTCTTTGTGGTGTCGGTGGGGTATGGACGATGCGGGGTATCGGGTGAGAGGGATGGGAAAGTAGGTGACCGCGAGAGATGGGAGAGGGATCGGGGGGGAGAGAACGGGAAGGAAAGTCGAGGGGGCGTCCCGTTTCTCTTTCCTTGCCCTTATTGCGGGTGGCGGTGTGAGGAGGAGGGCGGAGCGGGGTGCGAGTCGAGAGTTCTTCGGGAAGGGCGACGGCGCTGTCGTGGGGAGTGCGCTCTGAGCTGGCAGAGAGTCTTCGGGCATGGGGGCGGCCCGGCGGGACGGGCGGATTGGCGGGGGCGGGTTTGGGTTTGGGAGGGCGATGGGTGGCGAGACCAAAGGAGCGACGGCGGGGGCTGGCGGAGAGCGGGAGAGGGCTGGAGGGGACGGGGATGGAATAGGGGGAGTCGTCCGGGGTGGCGGGACGGGAGGCGAGTTTGAAAGAGGGTTTGCGGGAGGAGGCGGAGGCGGAGTCCTTTCTCGCGGAGGAGGACGAGGATCTGCGGGTGAGGGAGATGCCGAAAAACGAGGGGAAAAGACGGCGGGCGGGCCTCGTCTCGGAGTGAGAGTCGGAGGGGTGATCGTCTAATAAATCGTAGGTGGGGTGTGCGCGGGCGAACCTGTCAGAGGGGAGGGGTGCGATGGTCGAGTGCGTCGCGGTCGTCGTCGACGAGATGGGGCGAGGCATTGACTCTGCTGGACGCGACCGAGAGCGGAAGAGAAACTGGAACTGGAACGGCGTGCGTTCGCTCGTCTGCATGTTGGAGAGAAGCACTGGCATGTCTGGGGGGGGGTCGTATTTGGGGGGGTCGCGAACCGATCGCGTCATTAATGACTTGTTCGACGACGACGACGATGATACGCCGCCAGCTCGTCTCGTCGTGCGCAACGATTATACGCTCGCCGCCACTCCCGACGCCCCCGCCCTCTTTTCCCTGCGTCGACGCACACGCTAAACGAGAGTCGCGCATCATCGATTCCGGCCCCGAGCCGCCCTATGCACGTCCAAGTCCTCTCTCCTACAATCGCTATCACCATCCCCGTCCGTTCCCCCTCGTCTACGGCAATCGCCTCCCCTCTTTCGACATCGCCTACGAGTCCTGGGGATCCCTCGCCCCCGCCAGAGACAACGTCATCCTCCTCCACACCGGCCTCTCCGCCTCCTCTCATGCTGCCTCCACTCCTTTGAACCCTGCTCCTGGCTGGTGGGAAAAATTCATCGGCCCAGGAAAGGCCCTTGACACCAACCACTTCTTCGTCATCTGCACCAACGTCATCGGCGGATGCTATGGCTCCACTGGCCCCTCCTCCATCGACCCTTCGTCCGGCCAGCGCTTCGCCACTCGCTTCCCCATCCTCTCCATATTCGACATGGTCAAGGCCCAGTTCAAACTCTTGGATTCACTTGGCATCGATCGTCTCTACGCCAGCGTCGGCTCCTCCATGGGTGCAATGCAGAGCCTTGCCGCTGGCTGGCTCTTTCCACATCGTGTCCGCAAAATCGTCAGCATCAGCGGCACTGCAAGGAGCAGCCCAGGAAGCATAGCAATGCGTCATGCACAACGAAGCGGTACCCACCTTGTTCCCCTTCGTTCTCCTCCAACTCACCCTCTTCCAGTCCTCATGGCAGATCCAAACTGGAACAATGGCTTCTACTATGACGGCCTTCCACCACACACCGGAATGAAGCTCGCCCGTCGTCAGTACTTGATCGTCATATCACCTTTCTCTCCTCATTCCCTTGCAGAGATCGCCACTATCACCTATCGCTCCGGTCCAGAATGGGACCAGCGCTTTGGTCGTAAATTGCGTGACGATGACGCACCATCACGTGACCGTTCCAGGTCTCCCTCTCTCTGTCCAGATTTCCTCATCGAAACCTATCTCGACCATCAGGTCCGTTTCCTTCGACTCGACCCTTGACTTGACACTCACCTTTTTTTTTCTTCCTCAGGGAGAGCAATTCTGTTTGAAATACGATGCCAACTCTCTCCTTTACATCTCAAAGGCGATGGACTTGTTTGATCTCACTCTCCCTGCTCTCGAACAGCTTGACATGAAGCCGTCCGTCTCCCGTCCGTCATCCCCTTCCTCTCACTCCAAGTCCCATCCACCACCAGCCAATCAACCTTCTCACTTGCCTGATCTGGCCAAGGGCCTCGTCCCCCTCGTATCCACGCCCATCTTGGTCTTGGGCGTACAAAGCGATATCCTATTTCCAGTTGAGCAACAACGTGAACTCGTCGATGCCCTTCGAATGGCAGGCAATACCCAGGTCGGTTACTTTGAACTCGGCGGTGTCTGGGGACATGACACTTTTTTGTGAGTCTTGTTTATCCTGGGGCGAGAAACAGAGGAGACATGTTCGAGGGTGCTCTCTCAACCATATATATCGACGTGTGTCGGGTCCACACGTTGGTTCCTTTCTCGGATATTACCCCCGCTTTCGTTACTCGCAGGGCGTTTCGAGACTGACAACTGACTATATTTATCCATTCTCGCAGGCTTGATGTGCTGAATGTCGGGGGAGCCGTGCGGGGGTTCTTGTCGTGAGGCAGGATTTATATATTACCTAGGATCTTGTAGAGTTGCATACATGTCTAAAACGGGAACTCTCTCAATCCGCCTGCGGATCGTCCTCTGCTTCAGACCGCCATGAATCGCATATTCGGCTCCTCCACCCCCAAGAAACCAAAACCGACCCTCCAGGATGCCATCAACTCTGTACGTCTCTTGATTCCCTAGTTCCATCCCTCGCTGTACTGTCGCCCAGACGGACACGCGGATAGCCTCGATCGAGGTCAACATCAAGAAACTCGACGGTGAGCTGATGCGCTACAAGGAGCAGATGAGCAAGCTCCGCAACGGACCAGGCAAGGTGACCGCCCCCCCTCTCACCAGCCGTGCGCTCTCTCACACCTCCGCAGCGCGCCATCGAACAACGCGCTCTGCGCGTCCTCCGGCAAAAGAAGATGTACGAGAACCAGCTAGCCCAACTCGCACAGCAGACGTTCAACATGGAGTCTGCCGCGATCGCAACGGAGAATCTGCGAAACACGATGGCGACCGTCGAAGCGATGAAACTTGCCAACAAGGAGATGAAGAAGCAGTATGGCAAGATCGACATCGACAAGATCGAGGTACGCTCCGTCGCATAATCACAGCCATGCGCTGAGTCCACTGGACGACAGAACATGCACTATGACATGGAAGAGTTGTTGGAACAGGCCAACGAGATACAGGAATCGTTAGGGAGATCCTATGCGGTGCCTGACGAGCTCGATGAAGCAGACCTCGAAGCAGGCAAGCGCTCCTATCCATATCGCGTCTTGTATCGCTCAGGGTACTTTTAGAGCTCGACGCACTGCAATTCGAGGAAGAGGAGGAAGGGACTTCGTATCTGGCGGACCTCAACAAGGTCCCAGACTTTGTGGACGAACCGCCAGTCGAACTCGCCGAGGTGTGTAGTTACTGTTCGATCGCGATAGAACCTGCTCATGTCTTGCAATAGCCTGATCACAGGGAAGCCGTCAAGTCGACGGGATAAGGACTCATTTCACAACTTTATCAGATTTTGTAATACAAGTCGACACACGACGATATCCCAGCGGACGTCAACCATATCGTTTTGCACCCCTGCAGTCTGCGAACCAGTCATCCATAACACGGGATTCCCCCGTAGTCGCTGTGTTGAGAATGATGGACTTGCTTTGCGAGTCTGTATTTCTTGTTAGACGCGTTCATCTCTCGGAAGGACACATATACACACATGCTTCGAATGCCTCGATTCCATTTTCTCGGCCAATGCCACTTTCTTTCATGCCACCCCTGTAATCAGTGAGGGTTTATCCCATATAAACGCGCTTCTCCATAAATACATACCAAGGAGAGCTTGGATCGTTGCGATGGTGCGTGTTCACCCACACAAGACCTGCTTCAATTGCATCCGCGACACGATGTGCCCTTGACAGATCGGATGTCCATATCCCTGCTCCCAATCCATACTTGGATGCATTGGCGAGCTCTACGCCTTCCTCTTCTGTCTGTAACAGATCGCTATTGAGTATTCCTGGACTGTAGCATCACTGCTTACACAAAACTTCTTGACGACGACCACAGGCCCAAATATCTCTTCCTGCCATATTTCGTCCTCCGTGTCCACGTCGGCGATGACCGTGGGCGGATAGAAGCTCCCTCTGGTAAAATTAAAATCATCGAGTTCCGACTTTCCCGTGATCCGCTCTCCGCCGATGAGAATTTTCCCACTCTTGCGGTTCCGAACCATCGTTTCGATTTGTTCGAGATGCTTGCTAGAGATGATGGATCCCATTGAACATTGGGGATTCAACGCTGGGAATAATTGCACGCGTCTTTCCTCAAGAAACTAAGATGCGAGACTTACGATCTCCCATTCGTCGCCGTATTTTTTCGGCCTTGTCAAGAAATGCCTGCATGAATTCGTCATAGATTTTTTCCTGTACGATTATACGAGTTCCCGAAACGCATGTCTGTCCAGAGGCAACAAAGGACGCAAAAGCGACACCGTTTACTGCTAAAGCCAGATCCGCGTCGTCGAATACAACAATGGGAGCCTGGAGAGGGGTGAACCAAGGGCAGCTAGTCGTCGAAAAACTCACTTTACCACCGAGCTCGGCAGTGAACGCAGACAAGTTGGCACCGACGACGGCACCCAGTGTGCGCCCGGTTTGTGTTCCAGCCTTGGTGAGAGTTGACGATCCGAAACACAAAGGCTAATTACTTACCGTTATATCAACTTTTCGGACGAGCGGATGAGAAGCGAGGTGCTTTCCTGTGGTGCGTCCGTCGCCGGGAAGAACAGTAAAGACGTCATCGGGCACTAGGTCGTGGTCGGCTAGCACGTCAATAAAACGATACTGGTCACTGACCTCCCGCCTCTTGCGCTAGTCTGGAGAATTCCAGCAACGAAACTGGCGCAAGCTATGATATCATGGACCGTCACTCGCGGGCAAGCTCAAGCACTGAGAACGACATCACCTCTGATGGCTTGACGATAACGCTATTACCGGCTGCCAGTGCAGGGGTAATCTTTTTCACGGCGATGAGCAAGGGGTGATTGAAAGGCTAGTTTGATGAGAGCCCGGAATAGAGATGGCGGGTCGTTTGATCGCTCACTGTGATTTGCACGACGACGCCGAGAGGAACGCGCTGCACGAGGTTGAGCAGTTTGCCTTGAGTCGGTGCTATGAATCCTTGGTGTGTCCTCAGTAGAGCGGCATAATAACGACTGCATTGCAGAGTGAGTCGCGTCGACTGGCTTTTTGGAGGAAGTGACACACAGCCATTCTGGCAGGCGACCGATCTGAGCAGTCATCTCACGGACCGCCCTTCCGGTCTGCAGGGTCTCTATATTCGTCATGGTGGGGGTGTGCTTCTCGAGCAGCTGGGCCAGACGCGAGAGAACGGCAGAGCGAGCGAGAAGGGGAGCTTTGGACCACACGCCAGCTTTGTAGGCAGCATGGGCCCGTGCGACGGACGCGTCCACATCGCTAGCAGTAGCAGCGACCACACTAATTTCTATTCATGAGCCACAGACGACAATGAAGAAGAGGAACGAACGAGCAAAGCGGTTTCCCTGTAGCAGGGTTGTATACGGTGAACCTCGGACGCATTCAGTGGCTGTGTCGGACTAAAAACGCCACAGACGCGGTTATAATCACGTGTTGTTTCGGTTTTTGACTCGTGACGTCCATGTCCAACCAACCGTCTCTGAGAAGATCCGCAAGAGCAGCCTCCTTGGGGCCAGCCGGGACAGCGCCTGCGAGAGCAGCTCCCCTTCCAGCTGCCAATGGCACGACCAGACCCCTCGCCAGGACTGCGAGTCGATCGTCCAAGCGCGCCTCCTCACCCGACCACGACTCACCCCCCCGTAAGCGCGCTCGTTCGAGAGGCACACAGTCCGATACTGAGGGCACGAAAGCGGCCGCGTTGAAGAAAACCGTGTCCAGCAGAAAAATCGCCAAAAAGCCGACCCTCAATGGCCTGCCAGCCGTGTCTGAGGAACACCAGCAGCTGAAACCCTATTTCAACCCCCTTCCAACCCCTCCCAAGCATCCGAGACCCCCAAACCAACTGTTCGTATGGGGCGCAGGTAATTTTGGCCAATTTGGGATGGGCCCAGACCACCTGGACGAGTTCTCCTTTCCTAAGCGCAATACCTGGGTCGACGCAAAAATAAAGGAAGGCACGTTTGGATCCCAAGATGCTGGCCTCGAGGCTGTCGCAGCGGGTGGCCTTCACACCCTGTTCATCGACGAAAAGGGCACTGTACGTCTTCTCCCCTTGATCCCATGTTTTTGTGCTCACATGTCCTGCCAAGGTCTGGTCGTGTGGAGTCAACGACGATGCCGCCTTGGGTCGTGTCACGAAGGATGTCCCCGATCCCGACAACGAAGGCTCCTTCATGGATATCGACACCCTCACATCTTATCCTTATCCACTGCAGTCCTTGGTGGACGAGAACTTTCGTGCCGTGCGCATCGCCGCGGGTGATAGTGTGTCCGCCGCCATCAATTCCGAGGGCGACCTCCGTGTTTGGGGGTCTTTTCGGGTCAGTGAAAACACTTGCTCTACCAGTCATAGATTATAACCACTTTTATTAAAAGGCTAACGAAGGATCCCTCGGCTTCTCCAGCGATGCCAGACATGAATTCTTGCCCGTCCCGATCCTTCATTTGGCTCACAAACCTGGCGATTTCGAGAAGGCGGTATCTGTCGCTGCTGGGAATAACCACTTGCTAGTGCTCACGACCCATGGCAACGTTTACGCTTGGGGTGCCGGCGAGCATGGCCAGCTTGGCCGAAAAATCATCGACCGTCGCAAAATCCATGGCACCGTTCCCGAGAAAATCTCCCTTGGTAGCCGATCTAATCGAGCAGTCGCCGTCGGCGCAGGCAACTATTGTTCGTTCGCTGTCGACGAATCCGGAGACGTATGGGGATGGGGTCTCAATTCGATGGGCCAAACTGGACATGACGTCTCGGAGGAAATCCACCAATCACCAAAGAGGATCGAATCGCTTTCCAAGAAAGCCCTCGATGGAGACGTTGTCGTCCAAATCGTTGGTGGAGAGCATCACACGCTGTTCTTGACAGCTGCAGGCAAGGTTTACGCGTGCGGCCGGTGCGATAGTGGCCAGCTAGGGCAAAAGGAGGATGACGAACGGTACATGGCACGCGCGAACAAGGATTATGTCGTGGAGCCTCTACTAGTCCCCTTTGACGATCCCGAGGATCCGATCGTCCACATCTCCGTGGGGACCCATAACAACATGGCGATCTCGAGAGATGGTCTCCTTTATGCTTGGGGTGCGGAGACTCAGGGAGAACTAGGCGTCAAGGAAAAGGAAGCCAAGGTACCCACCCCGGTCGTTCGCAGAGAAGGAAAATTTCTCGCCTCCACAGTTGCTTGTGGCGGGCAACACACTTTAGGCTTGTTCAGAAGTAAGGAATAATAATTTACACTTAGACATCCATTTATTCGGACGACTTTCATGCCTTTGCTATGCACGCGCATTACGAGTCCTGTTACTTATTCAATTTGTCGCATGATGTATCCACTTCATATACGCATCAATCAATTGGTCCACTAGATTACAACCGAACCCCCGATAGAACAATCAGTTATAAGTATCAGCCAAGCGTCCGACGATATATTCTTCAGTTGTCACCGATTTGTATTTGCTCGGATTCGTTGTGCCAACACAAGTCGGCAAGGACTCGATCGTGGTGTCAAAGTTGGGGTTGCAAAAGAAGGCGATCGATTGACGAACAGGCGTCATACCTTCCGTGTCGCTAATCTTCCTTGCTGGTGGAGCAACCACTCGGTGGAGTGTGGAGCGAAGTACATCATTGCTCCAACGCGCCAACAAATCTCCGGCATTTACGACAATGGTCCCTGACTAGTTGATGTGGTTAGCCTTTCGCTAAATGGCTCCAGGGATCGTGACGCACAATAGGATGCGCAGGCTGAAAGTGTCGGGTATGTGGGTTTTGAACTTCTAGTCCTCCGACCTACGAACCAAACATATCAAGATCGAGGAGCGTGAAGCCACCCGCATTTACCCACAGAATCCTGGAATAACAAGGTTATGGTCCCGTAATCTGCAGGCGCAAAGTTGGCGTCAATACAAACCATGAATCACTTCTTGCATACCCGAATGTGCTCCAGCCCTCAATCGTCCCTCCTGCGAGAGCAATTTGGTGCGAATGGAAGGGTACGAGAGGAGTCTCAGATTATGGTGTTGTTGGTCAATCTTTCGGTCAAAAAAGGACTCGTTCAGATCCAGACCCAATGCGATGGAACGCATCACGGCTACGTGCAACTCATGGCAAGTCTTTCAAATCGTAAAGCACAGTCCCCGTCCAGAAACGTGCGATGACCCACCTGGAAAAATTGAAGCATGGTTGTTTTAAACCCCGGGGAATCCGCTTCCTTGGGCCATTTGTTCTTCCAGACGGGATCCCAGTCACGACCAATCTCCATCGATTCCTTGGTGTCTGGAGCTTTGGCACGCAAGGCTGCTATCTCGGACGCATCGGAAGACTGCGTGACACGCTCCCGGCCAACTGTTACATAACCTCTGTTGGCACGAGGGTCATCCCAGGCGACTCGGTCCTCCATCCATCTTTCAGCAAAACCGTTCGGACGCTCAGCTTACGCCTCTCACCTTGATTTCCTGGGGTAGACTGAAGAATGCCGCACTCTGTGAAACTGATCGTACGCTAACTGGCAAATCTTTTCATCCGTCTCACCTTCTTGTACACGTTGGAGATCACGTCTTCAGGTATCCCATGACCGGTCAAGTACACAAACCCAACCTCCTTGAAGCCATTCACAATGTCCTCGGAAACGCGTCGCTTTTCTGACGGCGCGGCGGTGGCACGAAATGCAGAAAAGTCAATTATCGGAATGCGGAACGTCGAGTCGGATCGTACATCCTGAATACTCAGCGAGTCAACTCATGGGAACCTGAGAGTGGTAGCTGTGAGTATCCACGCACCTCTGCAAGGGCACTATATCTTTGCCTTGGAAAAATTCGCACAGGAAAATCTCTGAGGATAGTGAGTGGACGACGCAAGCCAGCCATGTCACGGTCAGACAGAATCCCAACGCCGAGTGAGAAGGCGGGAGTACGAATTCATTATTCCAAGCAGTAGTTCAAACCATCTGGTTACGTCAGCACGAACTATTGACATTAATATATACAAGTCGTGTAGTCCGCAAAATCAATAAGTCTCCCAGAGGACGTCTGGCAACACTTTCCTCATGACTGCTTAGATGAGTTTATGCGTATGCACAGTTCAGGACGGACTTACGCTTCCAATGCTCCAGTGCTTCCTCCCCCTGCCAGAGGTTCAGCGTGTTATTCGTGTCGACCAACACGAAATTCTCCTCGGTGGCCTTTGTCCAAACTTCATTTCCGATAAGCTGGGATATCGAAACCTCCCTCTTGTCCAAACTGGATAGTATATAGCGACGAAGGTATGAATGGATGTAATCCGCATCCACAGCTGGACGGAATGTGAGGGGGGTAGAAGATGGTGAACAAAAAAAGACCTGTCGCATGCGTGAGTACTTGTCAAACAGATGAGATTAGGATTCACCATGTTGAGAAATTCAGAATAGGACTGGTTCTCAGAGATTGAATTGGGTAAATCATGGAACACTCGACATTGTTTGAATGCCTTTAGCAGCGTCGCAACTACGGCCCGAGTCGATCGCGAGCCAAACTTGCCTGCAAAGTTCTGCTCGAGCAGGCCATCAGAAAAATGTAAGGTATCCGGAATTTCCCTTACTACTGCGACTATGCCATCCATCGTCATGATTGATTTCAGTTCATCCCAAAATTCCACAGAGAATAGATGTTGTGGTACACCCCCTCCAGAGAAACAGTCGTGAACAACTATGTCAAACGTCGGATGTCTCTTTTTATCGTCAGATTGCATGATAGCGCGTCTCTTGTTCACCCAGTTGCGGGCGTCTTCCAAGAAAACATGGCCATCTCCAGGATATTCAAAGCCAAAATAGTTTGTCGCCGCGTCGTACACCGCAGGATCGATCTCTACAATTGTCGTGGAGATCCCGTGTCGAATAAACGCATCAGCGGAAATACCGGCACCGAGACCTCTGGAAATCGCAGTGATGGATAAACAATGAGGGAAAGCGAAGGATGACTTCAGTCACTCACATAACGAGAGCATTTTCACGTTTACCTTGCTCGTTATTACTTATTAGCCGCACAGCCTCCTGTAAAACAAATGTGCTATAGATGGAGTCACCGAGTGGTGTTCCAACCTGGTCCGTCCGAGGGGGGTTATCATCGAGAGAAGCGACATTCGATCCAATCCAGACACCCCCGAGAATCGAGTGTGACGCACGAAGGTAGCGAATAGAATGCAGGGTGGTTGGTTCCACTATCTCTGTCTTTGGAGGCAATAGCTCTCCAACTACGACAACTCCAGTAACGGAATCCCTTGAGAAGAGGATACGGAGCGGATAATCCTGACTCTGATATGGAAATATGCCAGAACCTGAAAGGGTCGGAGAACGAAGAGTCGGGAACAAAAGGAACATGACAGGGATCAGCAAAGCCCAGAATTCCTTTGTCATGCCAATTGCATTTGATATGGAGAGCCTACTGGTCAGGTGGGAAGCGTAGAACTTTTCTGACGCCCAGGCAAATAAAATCAGACTTCCCAGCGCGAGGAACTGTCGGCAAGTAACAATCGCATCTCAGTATCGTAGATAAGGGTCACCTACCATGATATCCTTGTGAGTGTCGAGAGAGAGGTGACGAGCGACAAGTAAAATGAGTGGACGCAACTGTAGAGCGTTCGCTGCCAAGGCAATAGTAGCAAGCATAGGCTGGGTCCATGAACAAACATTGCCTCAGATCACACGAGAAGTAGCTAATAACTCACGTCAATGCTGGTAGCAAGCGATACCGCAAGGTAAACTACCGGAGCGAGCACTATCGCATGGGTCACGAGTGGCCCGTATACTGGATCTCCGTTCCTTGCAGAAAAGACAGTGACCCAGTAGGAGGAATGCGGAGCAAACAGAACAAGTATTGCAAGAGATAGTAGAACTGGAGAGCGTGACAGCTTTGGGAGGACGACTCCCAAGGCAGTACTTCCATGTACCACATAACTCATGTACCTAACGGTAGCAATACCGCCGAAAAGAGGCTCGACGGTCCTTTCGTATGCCGCAGTAAAGAGTGATATGCCAACGCTTATAGTGAAGATCGAGAGAGACGCTTTCGTGCTCGTCCACGTTGCAGTGGCTTTTGCTTCCTTAGTTGACGACATACTGCTGAAGCATGAAAGTGAGATCTACTTGAAAGTTGCCTTTGAATGATTGGAAATCGAAAAGTGCTAGTGATGGTCAATCCAAAGAATGAGTACGTAAATAAATCATAGCAGCGTATGAGGCGCCAATTCCCCGAGTTGTGCGCTTTTTGGACGTGACTACGAGACTCTTTGGGAGGAAATTAGAGTCCTAAGAGATGATTTTTGTGACCGACAATTCAACATTCGACTATAACAAGAGTAAAATATTTATCACGGTGCGTTGAACAAGCGGTACACGATAAGTGTAAAAGCACGTCACAACGAGATATCATTTGTGCCGTAGTCGTCGTCCGCTCGGCTGTGTTGTCGCCGCCTTGTCTTCCTCATATCACCACGACCTCATTGGCATGCCTTCATCATCGTATGGGCATTGTTGCATCCTTCTCCCTGCGTCATCCTCAACATACTTGTCACGTCTGGGTCGCCTTGCCCTTGTTAGCGTGTCTTAGTCCCCTGGTCGTCAGCGTCGTGCACGTCGCATTCGCCGCATTCATTGCTATTGCTACGGGGTAATACTTGGTATATCCGGCATACTAGCCACCCCGCCCGACTTGCCCGGACGTCGAGACATTACGTTGTATTTGGCACATCCAGAGCTGACAAGAGCGACTATATGATGCTTTGCGTGTCGCCGTTGTCATATTGCACGTGGAATACTACTGAACAGCAATTTGAGTTTTCGAGGAGTGAATTCTCACCTACCAGCATATTCCAATCATACGAAACATTGGAGTTAATTCTTTGCCAGAGAACCTAAGCACAACAGAAAATACCTAATCATCTCGTTAGTGTTAGTTGTCAAATGAGATGTGAGGTAGCATATCATCAGAGCGGACCCATATCTGGCCCGGTTCCGCCACGGCTCAGAACAATTTGACGACTATCAGATCGAGGACGTCCGAATAGCAATTAAAAGTAAGTAGACTCCGGGAAAGTCCAGTTTTGCGTTATTGCCGAATTTGGACAGCAGATAAAAACTGCACAGTATTATATAATTATTCTCAGCTGTTTCCTACCGCTGGCTGGGGACCACAGCAACGGATTTGGAAGAAGTGAATTCTGCAAATATGTACCAGAAAGGGAACTGAAAGAGCATGACTAAATCACGAGATTCTCTTTGTCAATTTGTCGATAAGAACCTTCAACCGCCCAGCTTCATGAGCAGTTGCAAGTGCATCTCCATCCATGGTTATAGCTTCAGTTATCCCAGGCAGAGTTGTCGCGCCATAGCCTGACGGAAGTCATCAGTAATCTTGGAACTATATTTCCTGTAGTGCTTTGGAGCTCACCCAACCACTTTCCTGGAGCTACCCCCAGATGCTTATACCACTGACGGTCTTTGATACCTTCCTTCGAAATGAAGCCTCGTTCAAATGCGACAAGTTTCTGATTGACAGCCTGAACACGGTTGATTGCCTTCAGTAGTCGCCGCCTCGAAAACCTGGAGGACGATTAACAGACATGGACGCTTCAAATTAATTCAAAGACAAACGCGAAGTCTGTGAATCCCTCATCTTCAGACAGCTCACACCCATTTCCGATATACTTGGCGAGTTTGCAAATGCCATTATTTAATTTGCGGTATAACTTGCGCCGGAGTGCTAGTTTCTTCTTCGATTTTCTGAGGATTTTCTTAAGCTCGATCTCCGCCTCGGCCTTTTCAGTATCAAGTTGCAAGCTTGCAGCCTGGAGAGCTTGAATAGACTGACGTAGAGGGGTAAAATCAACCTCGAGCGATGAAGTGGCAGTTAGCTGTTCCACCCTACAGGATGAGTAGTTGGCGTTATCGTCCGAAGCAGACATGTGCACATACTTGTCGAGATATGACTGCAATTGCAGAGAATAATGGGTACTGTTGAAAGGCAAGATGATATCACCAGAGAGTCGGAGTACTTGGAGGCCAATATGCTTGGCAATTGCAACCTATGAAGGAAATCAGCTTCGGTGGAGTGTCGTGGTCACCAAAACATACATGTCGAGAGAAGCTCGGGTCACCGTACACCTCTTGCCAATGTTGTGAGTCGAAGATTGAATGATAATGGTACACGGGATCGTGCCGAGTCGAAGAAAACCCTGCCTCGGAACTAGGCACCTAGATAGATGTTAGATTGAGTCCGCTCCCGCCTTTGGCAAATTCCTCACCCCAATGTACTGCAAAAAGACCGTATAATCACTGCCAGATCCGAGGGGGTTAATACCAATATTATCGGCTGACACCCCCATTTCCTCGTATACCGCGGCCGCCTCAGCATCAAGGTTCTCCCCGAAGAGCTCACCATTATCAGAGTGAGCATCCCAAAGAGTCCGCCCTTCAGAAGTCGGATGAGGGATCTGTTCAGCAGTGCTACGAAGAAGATGGGAAAGAAGCGGTGACGCGGATGCTCTCAAGTGTGAACCAGACACGGATGTATCTAATGGAGAGTGAGATATAATTTAAGTTAGAGGTACAAAACATACCGAGGTTGATGTAGGCAACAACGTGCTCTCTGATCCATTCAGTAAAGTCCTCCCCCCATTCGGTACTTCCCACTAAACCGTACTTGGGACATAGTTAGACGAAGGACATGGCGGAAAAAATATCTTACCTCCTCTCCATCCCAGCTGGCAATAAGAATTGTCCGTAGGGGTTTCCAGCCATTTCGCAACAGCGTACCAAAACCACGAATAGCCTCCAGAACCGAGACAGTTCCCGAAGAGGGATCTGAAGCCCCCAGGACCTAAAGTGTCTTGTAATTGGCATTTCTTCAAGTGTCAAATGTAGTGTCTTACCCATGCTAAATATATATATGTTAGCGTATGTTGCATCTGGGAGTGCGACACATACCATCCCTATGGTTTCCAAGTACGACAACCTCGTTCTTGATATGACCAGGTATAACACCAAAAGTGTTCCAGATAGGCGTGATTTTTTCATCGACTAATCAAAGATAACTCGCTTGGATCAATCATTTGCTTCAGATGTGCGTCTCGTACCACCATTAACCAGCCGCACGGTTGGGCCATCCGTTCCATCTGCAATTTTGTCCAGTAATACCTTGGCATTTGTCCATGAGATGGGTAAACTAGGGATCGTTGGCTTGGAGTCGCCGTCAACTCGCGTGCTATTCTCATACGCAGGGTAACCGGGAGTTGAAGGATCCCCGGGGTAAAGCGACAGAAATTGAACGGAGCCCCTTTGCACAGAAGTTGGGTTACGGGCGGGCCCGTGAGGGTAACTTGGACACTCGTAAGTATCCGACATCTTTCTTATGCTAAATTGTAACCCACGGCAGATATCCGTTCTCAGTCGTAACAGTACCATCATCCCGAGGGTCCGAGTAGATCAAAACGGCGGCGGCGCCAAGTTCCTGAGCCCTCTTGACCTGGAATCACTCGCATTAAACAATATTTTTATGATCAAGCTACCTTGGCATACCTTCAGTCCTCGAAAATTCCCACCATAACGAGTAATCACAATCTTCCCATTGAAGTCGATCCCTTGATAACCTTGTGAAACATAACCGAGATTACCAAAGGTGAAGAAGCATACCTGATCCGACAAGAGCATCGTAGTCTTCCTTTCGTCCGTAGTTTGCATATACAAGTTTTCCTTGGGCTTCGCCACCATGGCTGAGCCCATGCCAAGTGGGGACTGCTGTCGCATACTTGGTGGCCTCCGAATCCGTTCCGTCAGAAATTTCCTCCAGCTCAGCAGTCCAGATTGGTTTTCCATCTGCTCCAAGAATCTCGAGACTGTGGCTCAGAGGAGTGTTCAAGACAGGGTAGTAGGTGGTGATCCAAGCCGTGGGCTCCAAACTCGTAGAAACATTTAGAGTAGCTGCACGAGCTTCGTCCGAGCCAGCAGGGTATATTGGCAAGTCGGAGGCATGGTTGTTGATACCCAACTCTCGCTGCAAGTGTGCGAGAAAGTCCTTCGCAGTTTCCAAGTCCTCGGGAGTGCCGGCCAAGTGGGGCTGCGAAGTGTACCAACGAGAAGTAGCAAGGGCGCTCTGCTCGTTGGGAACGGTTCTGTTGACAGTGACAACGTCAGAGTTTCTTGACACGGGCAGACCAACTCACAAGAAGAGATTCTCCGCTTTCCTACCCCTCAGTGGCCCATGCGGTCCGTTACCATACTTCATATACTCTCTCGCAAGGGTGCCGTACTTGCCGTCCAGCGTGTGCATCGCACAGGACGAGGTGCGAAACTTGGCCCAGAGGAATGGCAACACTACGACGAACAATACAAGCAAGCGCGACCATCTTCTCAGAAATCCTGGATGTTGATAACGTTGTGAAGTGGCCGGAGGTGGGATGCCGCTGGCATTCAGTCGTTTCTCGGTATCCATGATTCAACTGAGCCGAGAATGGAATCCACTCGTAAAATACGTGCTAACGGCATCATGGTACTCTTTCCCTCAATCCTTTGCCAACACCAAACAAGTCCTGGACGGAATATATACCTGGAGTACCTCAAGTCAGAGTCATCTAACCTGGAGAAACAAATTGGTGAAATCTCACCACTGTCGAGTTCTTCCTCCCGTTCCACTCCATAGGTGCAGTTAAATACCTGCCTCCAGAGGTCACATTTTCAAAGCCACCATACTCCTTGTCATCGCTGCTTAATACAATTGTATATTCTCCCGCGGTGTTGACACCAACGCGGTAGTCCACGAATGATTTCGTGGGATGGAAGTTGAAGACGAACAGAAGACCGGCACGCTCGTAGACAATCATTTTGTCGCCTTCGTGCTTGAGCGAAACATAGGCCTTTCAAGTGGCGTGTCGGTCAAGTGGAGATACATTCTAGCCTGCACATACCTGAGATGAGGATAACCAATTGTACTTGCTTTCTAACTTGTTCATCGTAGCATCGAAGTTGTTAAGGTACTGATAACGCAGCCGGTGATCGTCCACAATGTTCCACTGTCTGCGAGCATATTGAAAAGAATTATTATTTCCCTCGCGAGGGAAGTCAAGCCACTGGATATGACCAAATAGGTGTCAGAATAACAGGAAGTACGCGTCCACGATCCCACCTCTGGGTGTCCAAACTCGTTTCCCTCGAAATTCAGGTAACCCTCACCACCAAGCGAGTGGACCAGCAGTCTAACTAATTGAGTTGCTGACTGTAGGTGTGCTTGGATGTGGCTCACCGTATCATCTTGTGCAATGCCAAACCGCGAGCAATGACAGGCGTCAGGGGGGTCAGATCCGACATGTTAGTGTCTAAAACCTTGGTTCAGTGGCGTATTCGATTCATCCTCAAGGATTGCAAGCTGACACATTTCCTTGTCCATCAACCAAAATGCCAAGGTCTTGTCACCAACCAGAGCTTGATCATGGCTCTCAGCGTATGCTATGCTCTTTTCCCCATGCCTGCGATTTGTCAGTGTATGGACAATGTTACCAACATTCCAGTCATCATCGGACGTGTGTTTAAGGAGTTTGATCCACATATCGGGGATGGCCATCGACAAACGATAATCAAATCCAATGCCACCTTTACTGACGGGAATGCAGAGCAACGGCATCCCAGAAACGTCTTCCGCAATGCTAATGACTGATGGATACAGTGCATGTAAAAAGTCATTGGCCTGCATTTTGTCAATAATCCAAATAGATCACAACCCGAGCGATGGACGCACCAGCATCAAGTAAACGATAGCCTCATCATCTGCACCAGGACCAAAATATTCGTGGTACCCTCCGGAAAATCCAGTTCCGATACCATGGTGCACATACATCATGCTGGTGACCCCGTCGAATCGGAATCCATCGAATTGGTACTCTTCCATGTAGAACCGTAGGTTACTCAGCAAAAACCTCAGGACTTCATGTGAGCCATAGTTGAACAACCTGCTGTCCCAGAGTTCGTGTCGTCCCTTGCTTCCCTCATGGAAGTACAGATGGTCGGTACCGTCAAAGGCATTCAATCCATCCAGAACGTTCTTGGATGCATGGGAGTGTACAACATCGAGGAGGACGACGATGCCCATTCCGTGGGCGGTATCGATGAGTTCGCGAAGTTCTTCAGGTGTTCCATATCGAGAACTCGCGGCAAAGAAGCTAGTGACCTGGTATCCAAACGCTAGAGGGCCGCCGTCAGATGAAGACCAGAGGAAATGAAGATATGAACCCACATGCATAATAGGGGTGTTCCATAATTGCCATCATCTGAATAGTGTTATACCCAAGTTTCTGGATCCGAGGAAGAACATTTTTCGTGAATTCTTTGTATGTCCCTACCCGGTGCTCTGAAGTGGAAATGCCAACGTGAGCTTCATATATTCTGACGGCTTGTGGCTGTGGTGGACGAGGGTGTTTAAATTGGTACCGTTCCGCTGCAGGGGGATTCCAAAACCGAGATTCGTAGGTCGGTGAGTACTTCAAGTCTTGGGTAACTCGATGTATCCAGGCAGGTAATCTTTCGATTCGCACGCCATTAGGGAGGATCACGGATATCTAGATCAACATATATCGTTACAATCAAGGACCAAATTCAAGTTGAACCCACCTTTAGTTTAGAGTCGTGTGGAATGGCGACCTCGCCAGGGGCATTGGGGGGCAGCGTGATCTCCCATACCCCATACTGGTTCCTCGTCATTTGATGAGATACCCTGTTCCATTGGTCTGTCAGACGATTCAGCATAGAACACGTACGCGACAAAATAGTGAACTTGGACGAACTGAAGTCCCCGATGAGATTGGCTTCTTTAGCGTTTGGGGCCCATTCTCGGTACAGCACAGTACCATCCTCCTTGACTGTAAAGCCCATTACTTCATAGCCCTTTGTAAATTTCTCGTAGCCTCCCTCGTCCTTGAAGATAACATCCTTCCACTGCTGGAATAGCTTGTGGCGGCGTTCGATGGTGGGCAGAAACGGCTCCAAATACCCATCGAGCTGGAGGACGTCTCGTACGTTGAACTGTGTCGACTTCTCGGACATGTCAAAGCTCTGACTACCGTTGGAGTAGAAAAGCAAGTCGGGCGCAGAACATTTTTTTACTTGGTTCCCCAAATGAACTACGATCAAAGGTCATCACCGTCATATCTTCCCAAATGGGAAGCTCGATTATCTTCACCGCACCCACCCCCGCCTTATCCCATAAGCAATAACGTCCCTTGCAGACCCGAGTCCGCTCGACGGTGCAACCGTTTTCCGACGGCCCTTCTGTCCCTTCCGCACAGAGGAAATGCAACTGCACAATAGCCTCTCCATTTCCGTGAGACAATCATGGCACTCCTGTTCATCATATCCTGTAGGCGACATTACCCGGTGTTCTCCTGTCTGCCTCGTGCCGCCCGGTAGTTTCACACGCTTTTCGTGAAGTAATTTGGTGATCAAATAATGCAACCACTGACCGGAAAATGGATGAGGTCGGTGGGGGCCATAAACACACATGCTTACCATTACGTTCGTCAGGGGATTGTAAGATTTCCAAGCATTACCAATATGGTCCCGCATCATCCTGTAGACATCAAACTGGTAGTCACCTGGAGGCGAATATTAGCAACTATACCATAGTCAGATCAGGACATTAGCACACCTTCCCCTTCGAAAATCTCCTCGTCGAAAGGTGTCCAGTAAATCTCTGATCCTTGAACATCCGTAGCATCCATTCTAGATAAACCCAAGTCGATGATGGTAACCTTGACACCAAAACGAATGTCATCCATGGCTACTCGAGACACGGAGCCTTTATTCGTTGTCTTTTTGACAGGGATGTTCCTTACAAGAACTTGACCCCAGTGGAGGTCGCGGTGCTTCCATAATCATCCAAGGTTCAACTACAAGTGACCTCAAACCAGTCCACTACGCACCTCGAAATTTACCATGTGCTCAGCTTGCTCAAGGGCCCTGGCAACTTGCCAAAATATGCCACAGGCTTGATGCCAACCGCATTTTGAAACGTTCCTGAACACAAAGGACTCTAGGTCCGGCCCTCCATTTGGTAGTATGATAATGGCATAGATCTGCATCAAACCGAATGAATCTATGTTTTTAACTACTCAATGACGATGCAGGAAACGTTAAGCTCTTGGGGCTTACCCGGCCGTATACTTTCAGAGCCCTTCTTGTTGTTGTATGCGTCCCACAGATCTAAGAGCAGGGACGGATACTTTCCCTTCACAATGTATGTTTTCAAAAGTTTGACAAATTTGTCGCAGATCTCTCCGATCTCCCTCGTTACAATTATTTCTTTCAGCACATCTTTGGCGTCAGTGGGCGCTGGTGTTTCAGTAGCTCCTGGATACATTGGTTCCTCTTCGAGTCGAATCGGAATGATTTTGAGTACCACGTCACCGATTCCAAATACTTCCGAGTACGATGCTTCTCCGATTTTGCGGAATTTTGCGTCTTCATCTTCCACGGAGGACTGGACGATAGGATCAAATGGAAATGTTTCGATAAACGCAGAGAACTCATAAGGGGATGTCTGCGCACACTCTCTCAGTAGAGGGACGAGGTATTCTGGCTGCGAGAATGTCAAGCCATCGACTTCTGTAGCACCGGAAAGGTCTAGCTGTGCAAGATCTAATGAAAGATCAGCCTCCGTCGGGGTTGAGGGTGTAGGCGGCGGACGGCGAAATAATGAGCGATTCGAGCTGCCGCGAATTGGTGTGAGTTGTCTCTGTTTCGCGACGGGTATGGGCGGAGCGAGAAGTGGTGGTATGGTGGTTGAATCAGGTCGAAATGAAGGAGCTGGCTGCAGAGGTGTTCTAGGAAGGGCCAGAGCAAGTGGAGGTGGACCGGAAGGCCTTTTAGAAATCTTGGATTCTCGATATGGTGCAGGAGGAATCACTACCTCCACGCGTGATTTTGATCTCGAGCGTTTCTTTACAGAAACGAGAGGGCTTTCGCCTTTCTGGTCTTCTTCAGACTCATCGGCGGATGAAATGACAATAGCGTGAGGCCTTCGACTCGATCGCTTGGCGATCGGCTTAGGTGAAACTACCTCGGTATCACTGTCATCGCTGACGACAATAGGTGCAGGGCTAGTGGGTGGGAGCCTGAAAGTTTTTTTACCCTTTTCAGTTGCAGTGCCAACTCGGTTTGTCTGAATCTCTGTATGGGAGAGTCGACGTTCTTGTGACAACGTATTTCCATCTTCGTCGAGAACGAAGATATCGACAGGGATGAGCGGTGCATGTGATCTCAAGCTGGTGCGCATGGGTTTGATTGTAGCTCTGGACCGAGCCTTGACCCCTGAAGACGAGTGCTCGTTTGACCGGGGCGGGGTACCATTGACGCGAATGGGGATAAGAGGCTTGCGGACACGGGTACATGGTTCGACCGTAGACTGTATTCGCTTGGTGACAGAGTTCCGTGTTACCTTTGACTGCATGTTTCTGGTTTGAGTCGACGGCGAACATGGCAATGGGGAGCGACTTGAACCTTTGAGTCTGCGAAATTCTACCTGGGACCTCGCAGGGGAGATGACGATGGTGTTTTCCCTCCTAAGGGGTCGAGGGGGTAGAGGAATATCCACTTCTGAAGTTGCTTCAGATGAGTTTGCTGACTCTCGGTCACGTCGATCTGAAACATTGACAATCCGAGAACCTCGCCGACCGTATGAATTAACTTGCTTTGTTCTTGTCCCTAACATTTCCCTGAAAATCGGTTGTCTCTAAAGAGGGTCGCGAGGGGTATATGGGTATTATGAGTTGTGACATGATAAGCGCGTGAAGTTCAACACGGCGCGATTTGGTCACGTGTGCATAGTGTTTCTATCAAGATCGAGTACCTATGGCACTTCCACAACCACTGAGGGTGTCCGTGACCCCTCTAGAACTAGAATTGGTCGCGTCAGAGCACTTGATCGAAATAGTTCCACTGATCGCGATGGAGAAAACTGCCTTCATTTCGGTTGAATAACAACTCTTTCCTGGACCTTTTTATACTAACAGTATACAGGGTGCATATGGGCCCCTGCGCCCTCCGAACAAGTGTCGCATACCGCTCTGGATGGCTATAAACTTAAAAATGAAGAAAAAGTGCCATATCGTCCCCCCTGACTGGCTTACTATCGGTATGTGCATGGTATCTCCCACTTTCGATCTAACTTGAGTTGTGTGCTAGAATTCTTGCAAGACCGATTGTCGGAAGAAACGGGCGAACCGGATTTCAGTCGTCTACCATTTCGATTTGCAGAAATCGCCAAGGTCATCTTAGATGTGTAAGAGATTTGCATCCTCGTTTGCATTATTGCTAATGCCAGGTTAGGGCGTCCGACGATGTGCAAAACGCAGAGAAAGTCAGGTCTCTACTGAAAGATTTGCGCGAAGCGCGTCAGTCAAAAAGTCGAGATGGTTTGAGTCAAATCGATAACAGTGAACTCAGTGTGCGCTTCTATTTCAATGGTACAATAATTCCTCGCTGATGGCTGGCATTTTCTAGTTGCCAAACCTATGCTCCATAGAGATTAATGAAATCAGACCCTACTTTGTAAAAGCTATGGATGTCTTTACTCAACTGAAGGGGCAAGCTGTAAACGAGGACGCTGCTCCCGCTAATACATAACGTTATTAGAGCTATATACCATGCGTCCAAATGCTTGTGAAAGGGGGAAAAGATACTGCTCTCCATACGCTTGTAGGTTATTTCATCAACGTAATGAAACCAGGAAATCAAGTCAAGCAACCCAGAATTGGTGCTCAAAAATCAAACTACATCGACGTCTGGAGTTGGTGGATCCGCTCGGACAAGGTATGAAGGCTTTTTTGTATATCGAATAGCTCCTTCAAGACCGTCGCTTCAGTTGACTAAGGGGTGCTCTAAGAATCAACAATAGAATGTGCAAATACGAAGTACATACTTGTGCTGTATTTGGGAACTTTCTAACCAGTTCATTGAAAGGAACTTTACTGATCTGTAAACCGTAATCCGCCTCAGGCCCTTCAACAACGGGGTCGGTAATAGCAGGATTTTCAAGATTAATTTCGTCGTCCCCATTGAGCCAGTGCATCACCCATGACCTCTGTGTCGACGAGGCTTCGAAGAAGGCAATGATAGAGAGTGGTATGAAGAAGACAACAGTCATGACAGCCCGATTCACCTATTCAGGGATTGGTTGATAATGATAATGACAACCACAATCATGTTCATACCATCGCGTAAGGTTTTCCCCTTAGTCCACAGAACCTGTGGAGTTTTCCTCAGTACTTGTGCGATAAAATTTCAGCGAGACCATACTCTAAGGACGCAATAAAGGTTTCAAGGAGATTAAACGGAGCAGGATAAACATAAGAATCTGGGGCTCTGATCATTGCAACAGTTTTCCATGCAAAAAATGCCATGTATTCAGCTTCTGCATCACCAACGACCTGTGACACACGTCAACTCAGGTAATGAGATCCAATAAGCGGACGGCGATACCTCAGAGTAGGCAGAAGCGAAGAGAGAGATCAAGACATTCAATAGTATTACTACTGTAGAAAGGTTCCAACTTGGAGTAATCCCTGATAAGTGAAGGAATGAACGCATAGCAAGTCGCTCACAGGTAAAATAGCACCAACCCCAAAGGGCTGCGCACGAAAATTTCGAGTTAAACGTATCTTCCTCACTGAAGGTAATGATCTAACCTGTCCGCAAATTTTGCATAATTTGGAGACCTAGCCAAAGCACATCAGGGGAACAGACATGTACGAATAAAGGAATTTACTGGAGAAGGCCTTGCAATAAAACATTGATGATCTGCAGAAACTCAGGCATCCATAACACGTAGATTCAAGACCAACTACCACTCACGGTAGATGCATTCACGACTTTGCCATCTGCAACGTCCAGGGCATACATGGCCTGCGCAAATCCGGCACCCAGAAGGCATAGCAACTAGGAGCAGCTCAGCATCCAGATCCTGCCCATGCGGTAATTAAGTTTGTGCGCACCGCAAAGAAAATACCAGACTCCTGTAGCATCCGCGAGACACAGATTTGCATAGTTCCCATGTACCTGTAATTACAAGCGAGAATGAAACCTATAGTGAGTGAAAAATGTAACCCTCACTGATAGCCATCGAACACCGTCACAAGTTCTGTACACTCTTTAGCAGAAAGCCCACGAAGCAAGAAGTTTAATTTCACTCATCCTGTACCATGCGTGCGAATGTCTCAAACCTAGTAAAGGAAGGTACGAATAAACCTACCAGATGAAAGGCGCGACGAAGCTCAGGACCTGGAAACTCTTTAATCTAAGGTCATCGGCCTGGCCATCACCCGCTTTAAAGCCCGCAAGACGAAGGACGAACGCCAGCAAAAGTAATGTGTTAGTAATGAATGCGATGACATTCCAGAAACCAAAGGATCGCCAGGACGCATAGTGGATGAGCTTGTACCACTTTATCCGCGTCAGTAACTGACATTCCGATGGAGGGGACGAAACATACTTTATGTATATCTTTAGTATGATGAGGATTAGTGATTCTCCATCGTGAACACAGAATCACCTTCAAAACAATAGGCGAGCGCCATGATGTAGAGCGCATACTCCCAGGAATCGAGTGTTACATGAACAGGATTAAGTCGTTTAGTCGGCTCTCTGACTACATGACCGAAACGTTATCAATGAGTGCGTATCATCGGCTTTTACTCACCAACTACTGAATAAACGCCCAAGAAAACAAACCAGACGATAATTCGGAAGATGTTCTGATACCTGCGAACTCACTGAGAGCTGAAAATTAAAGAAAATGAAGCCCCTTACCGAGGTACCGACATGCGCGAGGGGTCAATCAGACTCCAGAAGTCTCCACGTTGAGGCTTGCGGTACGGTAAGTCTAGTGAGGTGTTAAATGGAAAAGAAGTGCGTATCGTAATAGCTAACTTACACTGGATGTCATCATGCTCGTCGATGGATTGGACAAGGACCCCATTCCAAAGAGAAGTCACGACTATAGGCAACCTCAGATACCATTTCGCTGTCATGGGAGTTGCTGACCATTCTGAACCTCAGAGCAAGATAGAAAAGTGATGCTATATTTAAAATGGTTAACAAACATGATTTCAGAAGTGAAAGGCGAACCAATGGTTGTCGGTAGCAACCTCAAGGGAACTGGAAGCTTCGCTGATCTCCCCGTCACTCTCTCTATACCTGTACCGATTGGTGAGCATAGGGATGACCCTGTCAAAAGATGACTGGTGCACAATCCTACGCGCAAGCACCTCGCAAGCGATACCTAAGATAAACGTAAACAGCTGATTCCAGGTGAGCCGATCAGAAAGCGTACCACGACAAAGGTTTTCACCGTGATTCGTAGGGTAGCGCCGTGCTTCCCAAAGGAACTCTGAGTGTGCTCGAAGGAGGCAGTAGGGAAGCTGGGGGGAAATGAATTTCTATAGTACGTTCTCCGAGTCGTAGATGTGCTTACCGCATCCCCGAAGTCGCCAGCGGCCTCCATATAGGATAACATCACGCGTGGCGTGATGATTCTGTTAGTAGGATCGTGGATTGTCTTCGCATCGACTTCGAGTGGGAGAAGTTTCAGCGTCAACGCGCGTAAGCGCCTTATAAGCTCTGTAACGGCAATTATGTATTTATGTATATAGTTCGGGGCAAACCGAAGAATATGAGATGGACGTACTTGTGAGGGTATCCGGAGAAGGTTTCTTCCACTCAGAGGACAGCATGTGGGTCCGATCGTCCTCCATGTCTTGCTGATGAAAGTAAGTACTTCGCTCCAACCCGGCCGCCCCTTTTATTTTGACCACCTGTGTGGCTGTACACAATTAATCGTCGTCTCTTACCATGCCGGTCAGTGCAACAATTTGGATCGATCACAGTAATGAAAACGATGTACAGGCTTATCATTCATCCCTGAACGATATCATGGACGCCCGACAAGTGGGTAACATGTTCATCTTGCCTATCAAGACCAAAATTCGTGGTCCAGCACCCCTTGGTACGCTGTGACGACTGCTCCCCATTCACTGCCTAATACGCATTCTCAGCTGATCCAGAACAGGCAGATATCATTGATGAAACATTGGATTTATTTCGAGCAAATTCTCTTTTCCGTAACTTTGAAATCAAAGGACCTGCGGATCGCTTGCTCATCGTGCTCATCCTCTTTGTATCCGACTGTCTGGCCAAGATCGGTACAGCCAAGGTCGTCCCGACACAAATCGAGGCATCCAAGATGCTGAATACTCTTTCCGTGGACAACTTCCCAATCCCTGGCGACGCTAATTTTGCGTTGAACGCGCATTATGCTGGTCCAGGAAATCGAGCAGATGCCGGTGCGAAATATCGATCTATATGCCTACCTCATCACTAACAAGATGGCCAGACTACCTCCGCACCTACCTATCACAGGTCCGTCAGGAACTGGCTGCTCGACTAGTGGAACGGTTGTATGCTGATGGGAGCGGAAAGCCGAGCAAGTGGTGGATGGCCTTCCAGAAGAGACGATTCATGAACCGTAGCCTTGGTTCATGAAATGCAGTGAAGAACACATCCTACTTAAGGTGTATTTCTACCATACATAATTAGTGTTTTCTCCTCTCGTTGGGATTCTTCCTACCGTAGCCAATCTGTGGCATGCCATCCTTGCCTCTAGAACTCCCCTTTGTCGAGCCACCAAGTATTCCCGGAACCCAGTCTGGATCTGACCAGCTTCCAACTACAACACCACCTTCGCCACCTCTATCTACGAGACCTTTGAGCATCCGCTGCTCGTCACGTTCTCTTTTACCATCTGTACGCTTTTTGGCTCGCATGTATTCTTGCTGATCCTCACGGAGAATTAAACCTTCCCCAGTTCCTGTCTTGGCTGACCCTGGCCGAGGAGCGGGTATCGAATATTTTGTTCCACGTAACTTGTATTGGAAGTTCTTTTTGAGATGTATTTCCATCACAGGCGCGTCTGCAGCAGCATCTGGGGAGGAAAGGGTGACCGACGTCCTTATCATCGTCCCTGAATTCCCACATGAAGGACAAAACTGCTTCGAGTTATCTTTGCATATTCTAGAGGAAATCAAGAGTGAGATCGACAAGAAGGAGAAATGCTCACTTGAAGCAAGCGTGACACCTGAGGACCCATGTTTTTACTTTTTGTATTCGTTTGCCTTCCGTGCCCACCAACGACAAACCCATTTGAAGCAAGACGTTCTGCATAGCAAAGTCTGCAGTCATGCATCCAACCAAAATGATCTCCTCGTTAACGGCTCGGGGCCGCTTCTTATTGCTGTCCGAGGAAGGAAGGAGTTCTAGAGCGCGAGACTTGTGCAATGCGACATTGGCAGGTGTGATCCATTCCCCCTCTCCGTCATCTTCATCAGTCGAAGGATCGTCGTACAGTGGCTCCTCTGGGGTCGGTTTACCAGGCCCCGAGGGCTGGATCTCGAGGTCGTGAGGCTCGTTCTCAGGATCTGATTGGTTTCCTAATGATAAATCATTTGTTGCACGGGTGAGATCATCGATGTCCTCTGAAGGTGAACTTTGCGATGAATTCGTCGCGTCACTTGCAGAAGACGGTTGTTCCCCGCGAACACCATCCTAGAACCCATGGTCAGGATGTTCGAAACAGCTCCAAAAAGGATTAGCATACCTCTTGCTGTATTTGGTTTTCGAGTTGCAGGGTATGGGTCAAGGCGAGGACGCACAGATCGGCGTGGGACAAGACAGCATAGTCACCGGTTTTTTTCGCAAATTGTATCACTGTCGGGCCGGTGAGGAGAGACAAGAGCGAGCACAGGATCTGGTCAGTACCTTGAGCAAGGGATGCAGGGTCGGGGTCTCGGATAGTGATTTGGACACCCGTCGAGAGTCCGAGCTGCTCGAAATGTTCCCGGGCGCGTTTGTCCTTGAGCTCGTCCAGAACCTGGGGTACGGTGAGGTATGTGTCCGCCAAACCTCGCAGCGGGGACAGAGAAAGAAGCGGCCCGGCATCCAAGACCAAGTTTTTGCAGCGTCGAGACATGGTATTTGGATCTAATCTGCGTGTGAATGCCAGCATTGTATTCTCTCTACTAGTATGGTGTACGTTGCCACCTATCCCCATCCCATCCCGCTCACTCATTTTTCTTCCAGATATCGCATCGTTGTTCTCCCCGGAGACGGGATCGGTAGGATCGCTACGTCCGGTTCGCTTGCACATGTTAACTATCACGCTCCAAGGTCCCGACGTCGTCGCGCAAGCGACCCGAGTACTGGAGCTCATCTCGGACACATCGGCTACAACCAAGCTCATCCTCGAATCCCACGATTTCGGGGGTTGCGCCATCGACAAGCATGGCGAGCCTTTGCCCCCCTCCACTCTCAAGGCTTGCAAAGAGGCAGACGCTATATTGATGGGTAAGCATCACATGTGGCAATCATCGTGGAACTCACCACCTTCTAGGTTCGGTTGGTGGTCCAAAATGGGGTCCGGACGCCAAAGTTCGCCCAGAGCAAGGCCTGCTCGCCATCCGCAAAGCACTTGGTCTGTATGCCAACGTCCGACCTGCCAATTTTGCATCAGATTCTTTGCTCTCCTACTCCCCTTTGAAGCCAGAGATCGCCAAAGGTGTCAATATGATCGTCATCCGCGAGCTCATCGGTGGTCTCTACTTTGGCCCCCGCCAAGAACAGGGCGACGGGGACACTGCGTACGATACTATGGTGTACAGCGTTCCAGAAGTGCAGAGAATCACGCGGGTCGCAGCACAGATTGCATTAGCTGCGAACCCACCCCTTCCTATCCACTCGATTGACAAGGCCAACGTTCTCGCGAGCTCAAGACTGTGGAGAAAGGTTGTGAACGAGACCTTGACCAAGGAATACCCGCAACTGACCGTTGATCATTACTTGGTCGACACTGCCGCGATGCTGATCGTAGCCAACCCAAAGAAACTGAACGGAGTCATTTTGACCGAAAACATGTTCGGTGACATGCGAGTACATTGTCTGTCTTTCCCATGCCCCTGCTGATAATTATCCTGCCCTAGTCTCTCGGATGAAACCAGTGTCATACCCGGTTCCCTCGGCCTATTGCCTTCTGCATCCCTAGCAGGAGCGCCGGCATCGCCCTTAGATCCATGGTTCAAGCCTACCTCTGGTATTTATGAGCCTATTCACGGTTCTGCACCAGACATTGCTGGCAAGGGAATCGCAAATCCTGTTGGAACCATCCTCAGTGCTGCAATGCTTCTGCGATACTCTCTCGGGCTCGAGAAGGAAGCACAGGCTGTAGAAGCTGCTGTTCGCAAAGTTCTCGATGATGAGAGCATCGGTGGTCATGGCACGAGGACAGCGGACTTAGGTGGCTCTGCCACCACTGTCGAACTTGGTGACAAAGTAGTCGAAGCGTTAAGACAGTTGCTTTGAGTATAGTCCATTATGCCAAGCATAAATGTACAATGCTGTATACGAGAGACGATCGAATCGTGAACCGTTCGCCGAAAAGTTACCATACGCCACAGATTGGGTTACACTTACAAGCTGACCACAACTTTCTCATATCCAAGTCCATTATCTACAACGAAGAGAAATATAGCATATAAAAGCGAATGGCTCTTAAACCCCGGAAACTGTCAATTTCTGGATCTAGAACATATTTGCCAATTTGCTCGCGGCAACTCTCGCATCCAGTCGCGGCCGCGAAGGCTGCACCCGCACTGATTGTGACAAACTCGTCGCTGTCAAATGCGCAAGAGGATCTAGAGCTGGTGGCGTGCTCGCACGCGCCGGAGCTACCGAGGGAGAAGAGAGAGGATCAGTGCCAGCGAGAGGGTGAGTGGACGATGAAGAAGTGGGCGTCGACGTCGGTACTGTACCGCCGAGTAGTCCTTGTGGGAGTGAGGGTGGAGAAGGCGGAGAAGCAAAAGAGGTAGGTGTAGGTTTCACGAACATGGATTGAGTTCCATCTCCAAAACGACCTCCTGGCGACGAGGCAGAGGCCTGTCCAGACAATATTGAGCTTCGTGCCATGGATGGGCCTGCACTTGGTGACTGTGGGACGGCACTACTGTGGGGTCGGAACACAGTTTGACCTGCTGGTGGTGTGACGCCATTAAACGACCGTGGAACAGGCGGCGCTGTGGCTGCAGCTCTCATTGTTCGGTGAGTATCGTCTTCCAACGGCAGGATGATGGAAGGCTTTGGGTAACCGTTAGGCTTTGGCGGCGCGACTTTCTGGTTAGCACACTCGACGTCTACCCTGAGAGATTCGAGTTCCCTGAGTAGCTGCTTCTCGTATTGGATAGTTGAGCGTGCATGCTCAATCAGGGCTGCAGTTATATCGTCAGTCACTATTTTGGTGTGCGTTGCCAAGGCACGGTGAAGGTTTTGGGAGATTCCAGTGGCGCGTTGCGCCAGTACTTGCTCGTACTTGTTGGCCTATGGACCGACCTCAACGACCTGAGCCTCGCGTGCCAAGAAACTTACCTCTTCCATCTCCTCCAGCGCTTCGTCTACGCGTTCAGGTCTGATATTAGAGCTAGCCTTTAACCTCTCTATATTCCTCCTCTTAGATATCGTTGCTTTGACAGCGGCTTGATACTCCTCCAAAACGTTCGCTCGCTGGAGTAGCGCCTCCTTGGCAGAACGTGCATTCATCCCCTGATAACCAAATGTATCTCCAACCACTACACATTCGCTTATGGACTGTGCTTGGTCGAGGTCGGAGAGAGTATGCCAGGCCCTTCCCAGTTTTCGCAGTGCGTTTCCCAGTGGGGGGTGAGCTTCTGAAGATGCGACGTTAATTAGTTTGTTTCCCATTTCTGCGTGCGCAGTGGACAAAGCTATCGTAGCGTTCAAAATTTAGGACACATGCACGAACACGGGATGCACTCACATCTTCTTGTCGCTGAGAGCTTGTCAATGGCTTTTGCAGCTTCGAAGAATTGTGTTTCAAGTTTGGTGAGTTCGAATCTGGCTCGTTGAAGTCCTTCATCTTCGTCCGGCACGCCGCGACGGATGAGACCAAATCCTGAGCTCGTCTTCCGTCTAGGACGGGGTATTGGCTGATAGCCAAAATCGCTCTCGATGAACGACCTCAAGTCCTCATCGTGCATGACGATTGGATCCTCGCATATACGTGTCAACCATCTTTGTAACATGATTCGAACAAGGCGATCGTCTTCTTCGTCTGTCGGCGCCGAGGTCTGTGCGAGGGGGAGGGCGGGGATAATAGTGTGAGGGCAGTTGTTGAGCAAGGCGTCATAAAACTGTTGAAACTCGACAAACGAACGGGAAACATTGCGGTACGACGTGCCCGTAAAATTGGAAAGGTTGGTCTGGCAGACAAGCGATTCAGCGCGGTTCGTCTAGATTCACGAGTACACTACGCACTTGGGCGTCGAATTTGAAGAGAGTATCCCTTCTGTTGCGATCCAAGCCGGTAATCCGCACACGGAGATAGGGTTCGTTCTTTTCGTATTTTACGCCGTTGGAACCTACGGTAGTTTGAGGAGAGATGAGGCCGGGTTCGGGTGCACCGTATATTTTGGGTTCTCTGCCGAAGAGGCCATCCGTCTCGACCTTCTGGGTAATGACCGACGAGGGCGAAGCACGACGAAGGTTGGGTATCGGTGAGTTGGGCTCGTGCGGCGTTGTCGGCCACGGTGGTATCGATCCATTGTTTTCACTGGCGAAGACGGAGCTCGTCGAACTAAGCGGATCGAACATGGCAGACCTGTTCAAAGGAAACCCACACGAGAGTCTATGCAGCGGATTACATAATGAAATGACACATCTATCAGACTACAAGTTATGTTATATAAGGATACATGAAAAACGTCTAGTCGTTCATGCTCAACGGCAGCATGTGCCCCATCCGCAAGACTTTCGTACGGAGATACTTGTTCAGGTCGGCGTCCCGCTCCGCATCTGCTGACTCGGGTTGGCACTTCCAAGACCGTGGTACCATGGGGACGCGCTCGAGCACCTTTAACCCCTCCCTTTCGAGCGCCTTGACCTTGTCCGGGTTATTCGTCAACAGCCGGATGCTCTCTCCTTGCTCGGATCCTAACCCTAGGTCCCTCAAGATGGCAGCTGCGATGTCATAACGACGTTCATCGGCCTTGTGTCCTAGCAAGAGGTTGGCGGAGACGGTGTCGTGTCCCACGTCTTGGAGGTTGTAGGCCCGAATCTTGGACAAGAGGCCGATGCCGCGGCCCTCTTGCCGGAGATAGATGACGGCACCACGGCCGGGCATAGTCGCAGAAGGGGAAGTGGGCGAGGGGATAGGCTGAGAGATGAGGCGGATAGCCTCGTCGAGCTGCTCTCCGCAGTCGCAGCGCATGCTTCCGATGGTCTCGCCAGTGAAGCATTCGGAATGAATGCGGACGAGCGGGAGTGGAACGTCTGTGGGACGGCGAGTGTTGTCTATGGGCTGAGAAGGGACTTTTGAATCGGGGGAGAGTCTGCCTAGATAGGCACCCCTGAGAATGCGATCTTCCAGAGTTTCGTCGTCACTCCACACGGCATCTAGGGAGTGACTGCGTATGGGTGGGACGTCGGGATGGCTGTCTATGGAGTATTGTGCGGGGTCGATGACGATCGCGAGGTGCTCCTTGCTGTCCAAGTTGTTGTGGTAGAGATGGAGGAAAACGGCGCCGTGAGGAGTGGGTATACGAGTGCGGGCCATGCACCGGACCTCAACACCAGGTAGTTCACGTGATTTCCGAGATACGGAGGGCGAGAGGATCTCTGGAGGGTGCGGAATGCCTTCCCTGTCCCACTCCTGGGCTTGCAGACGCAGCCGTCTCGGTGCTTGCCTGCTAGAGTACGGAGATGGCCTCTGATCAGCGTCATCAGGACGCTTGGTTCGCTCGGGACCCTGGGAGGGTATGACGTGGCCCGAGTGATTGCGGGTTACGTGTGGGCTGGAGGCAAAGGCGGCGGCGAAGATGAGGGAGTCGAGGGCCTCGTCTCTCCTGCCATGGGACCGTTGCTTCAGAGATCGCGAAAAGTCTTGGATTGCGTCGGACTCTGCGGTAAAGTGCGAGGAGAGAACGGGGGACTCTGCGAGGGCCATGGTAAAAAGTTTGAGGTGGGACGATGACTTATATTGACATCGCCCCGGCCGCCGTTACCAAAGTGGATTACTACTGTCTTATAAATTTAAGCCATGTCCACGACCGATCCGAGGTAAGTGGCGAAGGCGACTTGCGCCTTGTCAGCAGGCTCGTCAACTCGACAGGGATACGATACCGAGTTCCACGACCGTGCCAGAGAGGCACCACATGCATTCTCTCGAGATACACAACGCAAAGCTATATGAAGACAACTGCCACCTGGTCAACGCGGTCAACTTGCTCAACGATCGCTTGGCTTTTCTTGGTGCACCCCAAAACATTCAGGTCCAACGTTTTGCAGACTTGCAGGAAAAGCTTCGCGCGAGCGAGGCAAGTCGGTCGCTAATCGATCGACAATACCAGGAGCTCTTGCAGTGCACTCCAGCTGGGTCTCCAGCGAACCATGTCGTCGTCGAACTCCAGTCCATCCGCGAAGCATACGCATCGCTCGACAGAGAATATCGCATCTTGAGGGAAAAATACGTTAGGCTGAAAGCCGCCGTCGACGCGACCCGTGTTCCTCACTCACAGTCGCTGCTCGGTACGGGACTCCGCTTTTCCATCCGCATACAACCTTACTGACACGTCCTCGCGTGTAGCACGAGGCCTCTATCCAGTCGGAGGTTCCGAAGTACGTCGCCTCGCCATATCCTTCCCGTTCTTTCGCTCATGTGCCGTGCTTGATTACAGTCCCAAGCCGCTAGACAGCTTCGCCCTAACAACCCTGCGTCACCTGCGTCCGTCATATCCCCTGGCACCTTTCAGCCCCTCCAACAACAGAATGGGAATAACCGACGACGCTGTTCAGATAGTGCTGTGGTCCAGGTTCGTTACACGGTATAGCAAGTGGCCACTGCTTGATCCTATTCTCTTTAGTTGCCGGTTCGTTCGGGCCCAACTATGACATGGTTAGCACCTCTCCCCACTCCACCGCCGAGTGGATCCCTGCCTAGCAGTCAGGCTTCGCCGGCGGGTGTCCCTGTCCACACTCCAGTACCTGTTGGGTCCCTCGCGCTTCCGCACCGTCCTCAAATGTTTGATCTACGTGCTAAGTCTGAGCTGTCTTCCACGTCTCAATCTCAGCATCCCGTAGAACAAAGTCAGGGTCTTGCAGAACAACCGGAAGTACCTGCCTGCACCAGTACGGAAAAGGCTAACAAGGAAACAGACCGGTCTACTGAGCAAACTTCAATAATGCCATCTAGTCCTTGCCCACAAAAGCGACCAAACTCCGAACTCCAAAGCCCGGAGGAGGAACGCAAAAAGCCTCGCGTCGAAGGAGAAGTCGATCGTTCGACAACTGTCGGCGGTAATACACAGCCTGCGAGCGAAATACTATCTCCACCCACTTCTACCGATTCCCGCACCGAACCCACGTTACCTACATCGGATTCAAACGTTCGGTCCAACGAGGACTGCGTGAACCTCATCTTTGAAAAGGATGCTGATGTCGAGAATGGTGTCTTTTGTGGATTGTGCCTGTGAGTCTTGTGTTTGTCTTTCGAGGACGCGCCATTCAGTTTCGGATCAGAGATCGATACGAGGCCAAGATGATTCAGGAGCCGCCCGACGTATTGATTCAGCCCGACCTTGATTTCCTCGTAACGCACTGTAAGACTATGCATCCAGCAGTATGGGAAGGCCTCCATCGCAAGACTTAGAGACCAGGTGTCACTTTGCACTACCTCATTCTACACTTGATACCTCATCGTACCTCCACTCATAATTATAGGTGTATGCAAATGCAGTTGAACAGTCGTACACAGTCGCATCGAATTACCGTACATTCCCATTATAACCCGATCAAATGTAACTTGTTTGGTAAAGCTGGTCTTTTACCAGTTCGTACAGATGCACACTAAAACAACCGTCTATCACGATCATGGCTTGATGTCGTGAGCGAGTTTGCTCAGTAGAGCGGTCAGCCGGTTAACTTCAAACTCTATCAACGTCGTGTTCTGTTCGTACAGAATCGCTTCAGTGAGGGCAGGAAGGGTTGTCGCACCATAGCCTGTTAGCATGGTAAGAAGGCGTTCTCATCTGGGATGCCACACTAGTCAAAGGCACTCACCAAGGTATTTCCCAGGCGCCACACCGAGATGCCTGTACCATTCACGGTCTTTGATACCTTCCTCCGAGATAAATCCGCGTTCAAATGAGATCAATTTCTGGTTCACTTTCTTTACTCTGATAGCTGCCTTGATAAGATCACATAGTGGCCCTTTACGAGACTTGCAAACGTCGTGCTGGGTAGCATCCAGGGTACTCAGCACGCGGAACGCAGGCGACTTCAATTCCGTGTCGTCACTTTCGGGCAGCGCAGGTGCAAAGCGACGCTTGATCCAGTTCTTGATATGTTGTGCGAGACGGTGGCCAAACCGCCGATGAGGCAGATTACGCAGAGCTTTTTGGAAAGCTTTTTCGGCCTTGAATTTTTCGACATCGAGCTTTGCACTCGCCTGCTGCAGCTTTGAGATAGATTTGCGAAGTCGGTGCAAGTTCAAGTTAGTGAGGGTAGCAAATTCAGATGCAGATTCCTCCACACTAGTGTAACGTTGGTCAGAAACAAGATACAGATAAAAGAGGCACTCACGTATCGACGTAGGAATCGAGTTGCAATGCATATTCCGTAGTATTGAGAGGTATGATGATTGAATCTGCTAGTCGGAGGGTGAGAAGGCCCAGGGTCTTGGCAAGTGCAACCTAGTAAAGGGATAGATTCGGATAAACATAGTGAGGTGATCGGGCATCGACTCTTACATGACGATGAAAACCGGGATCAGCATACGTCTCCTGCCACATCTGAGAGTCATAAATAGAGTGGTAGTGATAAGGAGCGTCAGTGGGAGTGGAGGAGAAAGACTGATCCGAGCTGGCGACCTATTAGATAGTGTCAGAAGGAATGTTTCGAATATATCAAATTCACCGACTGACACCGAGTCTCTGCAAGAATACAGTGTAGTCGCTTCCAGAACCAAGTGATGAGACCTTGCGAACGTCATCTTCTGCAACCATGCGAGCCCGACTGTAGCTCATCATCGCCCACATATCGGCGAAATCCGCGTCCTGTTCTCCAATATATGGTCCAAAATCGTAAAGCGCATCCCAAACAGTCTTGTTCAAATCAGTAGGATGGACAACATCTTGTGCGCTGCGTTTGATTAGATGAGCAAGCGAAGGGGATCCTGACGGTGAGTAACGTGATCCGGAAACGGAAACGTCTGTTCTCTCATTTTCAGTAGTAGCAGCGCAACTCGCAGAATAATCACGTACCAACATTGACATAGGAGACGACATGATCCTGGATCCATTGCGCAAAGTCCTCTCCCCATTCTGTGCTTCCAATGAGACCGTACTACAGCAGATTGATCGAGGACACTCTTAGGAACGGTGAAATCGAAGCATACCTCTTCTGCATCCCAACTTGCGATGACAAGAGTCCGAAGTGGTTTCCAGCCCTGCCTGGCTAATGCGCCAAGACCCCGAACGACCTCGAGCAACGATACGGTACCAGACGTGGGATCAGCAGCACCCATGACCCAAGCTGTAAAGGATAAGAAATAAAGCCCAAAAAAGGAAGAATCACTGACCATCTCTGTGACAACCGAGAATGACGACCTCGTCCTTGATATGACCAGGAATAGCAGCCATCGCGTTCCAGATAGGAATAACTTTTGTGTCGACTGTCGGGCACGAAATATGTTAATTACTAGTCGTGGTCATTTCACCCATGCGTACCATCATTAGACATCTTGACAATACGATCACCAACTTTCCCATCAAGTTTTCGGCCCTCCGAAACACCACCGAGTTCTTGTTCAAACAAATGCTTGGCATTGGTCCACGAAAGCGGTAGACTAGGGATGTGGGGTATGTTTCCACCTTCGACTCGAGTTGCGTTTTCGTATGCAGGATAACCAGGTGTCGTTGGGTCGCCCGGGTAAATTGACAGGTATTGTACGGAACCACGCTGAACTGATGTCGGGTTGCGCGCAGGACCAGCGGGGTACGGTAAGTAACCGTTCTCAGTTACTACGACCCCGTCATCACGGGGATCGCTATAGATCAAAATTCCAGCTGCACCAAGCTCTTCAGCGCCTTTGATCTATAGAAGTCAAATCAATTCCAACTGATTGTTCGTGCAGACTCTGCTTACCTTGAGACCACGGAAGATGGCGCCATAACGAACGAGGACGATCTTTCCGGTAAGATCCACGCCCATCGCTACTAGCTTGTCATAATCTTCTTTCGTACCATAGTTGGCGTATATGATTGGGCCGGCAACCTCTCCGGCGGCGCTGAGACCGTGCCAAGATGGGATAGCATGTTTGTACTTTGCAGCCGTTTCGTCGGCGGGATCGCCATCTTCCAAGAGATCAGCGGCCCAGATGGACTGACCGTCCTGCCCGAGAATCTCCAGGGAGATACCATCTGGTTTACCCGTGTTCATTACGGGGTAATAGACGTCAATCCATGCGTTTGGAGACTTGAGGTCAGATGTGATGGTTAGAGTCGCTTTGCGTGACTCTGGAGAGCCAGCATCGAAGATGGGATCCACTAGAGAGGAAATATCAAACTCGTTCTGAAAGAACGACAAGATATCCTTTGCATCCTGGAAGTCTTCTAGTGAGCCCGCTAAATGAGGGTGGGTTGCATAATAGCGCGAATTGGTAATCGCAGATTCGGTGGAGGGAACAGTACTGTGTACCAAATACGTCAGTCAGTGATCGAGACCGTTGAATATCTAGCGCTGACAGAAAAGCATTCTCGACACGGTTGACATAGTTGTCGTAGGACTTTTTACTACTCCCACAGAAATGTTTCCAGGTATTGACGATTTGGGAATGAGACGATAGGTAGATGAGGGCCGAGATTGAAAACAACACGACGCCGAATTTTTTTGCGAATTGCGGAGGTCTGTGGGCGGTAACCACTGCTTGAGGTAGAGTACCCTTCGAGTCCATGGCGAACGTCGATGAGCTTGGGAGGGAAATTGGAGTCAAGTTCACATGTGCTCGTGCATGTGACGAGTGTTTCTCATGTCCGATAACGCCTCTGACGACCGTGTAGAGCTACTCGCTCGCGCACGAGCATTTTTGTCCTCTTCCCAAGTACGACTTCAGGACTCGGACGCAAAACGAACTTTTCTTGCGGAAAAGGGCCTCACCACGACTGAGATTGACCAGCTCCTCCGGGAACTGGTGCGTGGCGGTTGCTTCAACCCGCACAATACTCATCTGTCTCCCAGCCTCCTTCCGTGCCACCACGCACTTATCCTGAACCACCCTCTTCTCATCTTCCAAATCTTCTCATTGGCGTCGCTCGGATATTTTCCTGGTTATCTGGTACATCTGCGGTCGTCCTCCTCTTTTACTACGTACGAATGACCTTCTGAACACCATAATCGACATTCATGAAAACATTTTCTAGAGGTATCTCCTCCCAAGAATCGCGCAATCCTACCAGGCTCGCCTCGCCCTTCGGAAGCATCAATCCGCCCTTATTGCACGCCTTACAGAGTCCGCAACTACTCTCAAGGCGGCGCAAGCAAAAGCTTACAGTGACCTGCCCCGAGCGGTCCCTGTCTTCGAGGATTCTAAATATGCACAATGCCATGCTATAGATGATCTTTTGTCGCACGTGGAAAGCTCTCAAGGGGAATCCAGCCACCCTGCTGCAGAAGTTCCAGACGTCACAATCCTTCGTTGCGCGCTGGAGGAGCTACATCGCTCTAAACCAGATGGCGTATCTACGGGAGAGCTTTTTCGTCATCTTGAGAGTAAACTTCCGTGGCTGAGTAGTGAGGAGGGCGTAGTTCGCCAGGTCTGGTTTACTTTCTTTGCTATGCACCATTTAATTCTCAGTTTTCCAAACAGAGCGACCTCTGGAAGCAGCTCAATGCAGCTCCCTTATTCGTGTCCTCCGTGGACGAGTCAGGCGCAATCAGCCCCCTTCCCCTGGATCATCCATCACGGCTTCTTTGGAAGTACGTACCTCCCTCCCCTCAGCCAACTCCACCATTACTTGAGAGCCTGGCAAACTTGCAAGCAGTTTTGCCTCGCGGCCAAGAGTTCACATTCATGGGCCCTAGCAGTTCACCACCTGCCCCCACTCTGTCTGCTAGGCAAAGAACCCTTCAAGCCCTTTCCGACTTGACAGGTTACATCACAACACAATCCTACTCTCTCGGCCTTCCTTCAGTACGAGGTGCAAATGGTGTCGTGTCCAGTGGAAACCCAGTCGAGGACGAACTTCGTCGCGAAATCCGAGCACTGAAAGGCCTAGTTTTGAACAGGAAATCATTCCTCCCTTCTGGCGCCGGAGCTCGATGATTCACCACTCTCTTGATTCGTTATATTAGAACTAATTGCGTGAGGTGGGATGTATCCCGGTATTATGATATTTTACTTGGGCCTATATCCAACCCTCAGTTATCTAAAAGTTCTGAATGTTCTCTAAATGCTATGCCTTAGCCATACATGCCATTAAATGCACGCTGTAGAGGTATGAGATAAGAGGAAAGATCATGGTAGGAGTGTAACCGTGTTATGGTGCAAGGACTACATACAGGAGGCGAGTTAGTCTACTTAGGTATTCAACATTGCCCAAGGAATCGGTTCCTTGGAAAAGGTTGGCCATAGTCTCCCCTCCACGTTGTCAAGTTTGGATTGGTGTACGCTTCCATATATCTGGAATTGTCATCTCAAGTTGTTCGGTAGACCACGAATGTATCAAGAAACGCACTCATTAATGTATTCGGCGGTAGGGAAGTCCTTTGGATTGCATCCAATGTTGCGTGCATTTGCAGGCTGATAAACTCTTATGTAGTCGACTCTCATATGAGCTGGGAATGGGAGGTGATCAAGATCAACCACCCCAAAGTTGGTCGACATGCCCAAGTTAACTATGATGTACTAGTTTGATGATCTTTGTATAATTATCCGGCTGAAATAAATGTCAAACATACCATTGGTTCCTGAGGTATGGGCCGGGACGAGATCTCAACAGCATGGTCGCTGGCCATGCCGGCTACGTTGAGCGTCCAAGCAACCTTGTTGTCCGATATCCACGTAATGTACTACCGGTGATCCACGAAATTAATAACCTAGAACTACTAGTTCGTGTAAAGCTCACCGCGTTGTCAAAACCGGGGACGTACTATCATTGGTATCAGTTTTACAGGAAACATTCGCCTTGACGTAAGGTCTACCCACCTCAAATCCGTAAATCGAGTAGCAACCAGTCTCACCTTCATAACAGTTTTGATTCGTCTGGCTCACCACGGATGTCGCTTGCTGCAGCACTGACCCAATGTAGTTGTTCTGCGCACTGATGGACTGATCGGCAATGACCTCGTTTGCTGAGGTATTTTTCCAGATATAACCTGCATTGAAAGGCTTTATAAAGCGCAAGTATTCAATTGGATCTTGATATAGGCGACGGAACAACTACTAACCGCCCATTGAGCAGACTGTGATACTTGGCCTACCAGAGGAGTTCCTGTAATCTAAAGATGTCAATTCAACAAAAGATATCAAAGAAATATATACTCACTTGTGCCTCGAAGACATCTATCTCTGGTGCTGCCCGACCGACAAACGTGCCATCTGAATGTTTGGGTCCAGGATGGAATTCCCCTGGGCAGGTACAACGAGATAGTCGTTGACCAGGAAGGTAAGACAAGACGCCTCCTTCACTTGGATCGCCACCCTCCATGGCTGCCTCTGGTTGTCCATTGATAGACTGATTGGCAACTGTGCCAATATCACATGCATCATAAGTATATGGCCACTAGACTGAGATCGATAACAAGACCAGTTAACAATGCGAGAGGTGTCTCACCATGCCCTCTAGGCTAGCTCCATAACCTGCCCGGCCAAGATTCCCAAGTGTCCATATCGACGGCCAAAAACCTTTTTTAGAGCTCATTTACGCCTGGTAATGTTTTGTTTAGGAAACATCTCACCGGCAATGTTGTTGACACCAGGAAGAGATACATTTGCTTCGATGTAACCACCAGTAAAACAAAATTTATTCCTGTAAAGGATCAATCCTTGGACGGTACTCATGCAAGGAGAAAGCACACCACGTCGACATCATCCCTAGGGTTATGTCAGTATACTAAATAACTGGAATTGTATTGTAATCACACACCTCCTTGATAGTTCAAATCATGCAATTGCTTCTGCGACAGAGTCACAATTAAACTACCATCCTGAGTGGTGATCGCGTCTGGATAATACCACTCCAAATCATTCGTTTGCTAATGGTGAGTTGGCTAAGCATAAACTAGTAATAGAATATTTGTACAGCACATACCCAGTAATGTAAGTCAACAGCCTCCCAATATGGATCATCTCCCGGCCAAAACGTTCGACCTTGAACATTGAACTCATCTGAGAACACCAGTACCATATCAGGACCACCATTCCAGGATGGTTTAGTGTATGCCTCCTTTGGCGTGTCTATGTCGACAAGAGCCCAATTTCCCGTCATGACTGGAATCTGTACGCATATACGAGTTGAGATAGGATAAACGCGTCCGACGATGGACTCACTTGACCGCTTGCGTTAACGCCACCCAGACCGAAACCACCATTGTTGGATATACCCTCCCGGCTGAAATATGTGATCATGGGATATCCGGCGCTATAAAGAAGATAAACATATAAAAAGGATACGCTTCCGCAAAAAGGATGGCTCACAAGAGCGTGACGAGGCTGACAATCACGGAAAGGAGGCAGCCCATGTTTGTGACGCCACGATGAGCCACATGAGTCCAAGTCTTACCATCCCCCACATCTGGATTGTGAAGGCCATCGTCGGTCTCCTTTACATCAGAATACAGGCTAGAGCCCCACTGACGCGGATCAGGAGGCAAGACAAACTGCGTAGTGAATGAGTCGAGCAACTAAACGGTGTTCAGACGAGACTTACTCGATCAGACAGATTTATTATGCCTGATTTTCGGTTTACAGGGTACGGAGATTCCAGTGACTATAGCACCTTTTGTAAAAAGGTGCACGTCGGAAGAGGGTTTTGCATACCGAAATAGTGATAAAGCTCTGCACCCTACTCTCAGGCTCTTGAGACAGAGCAGAGGTGGCAGAACGAGGAGTACGAGGGGAAAGCAAGTTACACCCTGACATCTGCAGATCAGGCTGTGTTTGCGGCATGGCTCTAGAGAGTCTGCAGAACAAGAGGAAATTGAGCGCATGTTGAGATAACGCGGTCTGTTGGCAGCGATGTGTGGAGCGTAATGACGATAACCTTGGCTCAGCAGCTCCATTGCGCCAGTTGTTTGCATTAACATTCTGACGGCATAGGGAACCACACGCAATAAGAGTTCGTGCTGACAAACTCGTATGCGTGTCACACCTACGGTAACTTCCTAATTAGTGAATGGTTACAGCGGTGTGCAATGCTAATGAGATTACGCAAGAAAATTTGAGGCGCGGCATTTCAGTGAGGCATGTACATAGAATAGATTACTTTCTTGAGCTCGTGTACGTCAATCATGGTCAATCGCCGAATCAGCGACGACCTCGAGGAGTGCGCCCTTCGTCTTTGGAACCGTGGATGGGATCTCTCGGACATCTGCGAGGCCCTGGGAGTCGCACGGAGCAGCTGTTACCAATGGCGAAAAATATTTGAAGAGCCTGGCACTGTCAACTGACCACCATCTCCTCTCGTCGGACGTACGCACACGATCACTCGAGCAATCCTGGGAGTGATCGAGGAACTCTACCTTGAAGTCTCTGATCTTTTCCTCAACGAAATCTGCATCTGGCTTGCTATCGAACACCGCATCGAGATTTCAACATCGGCACTCTCGCAATCTAATCGATGCTGGGCTCACTCAAAAATGCTTCAAAAACTTGCTACAGAGCACGACGAGCTTCTGCGTGAAGAGTTCAAGCAAATGCTTCGAACTGATTTCATTGGCGATGGATCCGAGTTCGTCATCGTTGATGAAACAAGCAAAGATGAACGTACTTGTGCGCAGCATTTTGGAAGGGCTGTTCGGGGGCGACGTGCCGAGATCAAGGACATTTTTACTCGTGGAACTCGATACTCACTGTGTGCTGCACTGACAATTGATGGCTATCTCACGGGCTCGGCCGATTGAAGGCTCATACGACGCTGACAACTTCTATGGTTTCATTTCTGAAGAGGTTGTAAGTATCTATATTTTTCCCTGTGTCTTATAACCCGGAGCTCATTCTATCAGCTCCGCCACATGAATCAAGAGCGCTCTGTGATCGTCCTGGACAATTGCCGGATCCACCATAATCAGGATCTCTCATTGATCTTGTTGAGCAAGCAGGTTCGTATGTACCACTGGTGTTTCACTCGTGTCTCATATTGGCATGGTCATCCGTGTTGCAGGTTATCTCATGCTCTTTCTCCCACCATACTCCCCTGATCTCACTCCCATTGAGGAGTTGTTTGGTACCCGTACGTACTCCAAGTCTTTTACCAGAAGCATTCATTGCACTTCATCCAGTCAATGCATTTCTTCGACAACATGGTCACGAGTTACGACTACAAGAAGACCCCATTCATACATTGCTAGACGCCGTGGCATGTATTACAGCTGAGAAAGCACAGGGATGGTTCAGGAATGCAGGGTACATTACAGAATGATCTTTGTATGCGATATTTGTCCACTCGGAGCTGGATGTATGCTGTAAAATTGAACGGAAAACAGATATATGCTAACAAAAGGACATAGTGGAAATAAAAGCGAGTGGACAAAAGGTTGAAACTTACACCCGATGTGATTTGATTGACTCACAGAAGTTACGCCACTCTTTCTCCTCGAGCCTCTCAACGCCACGGTTACCCGGTCGATGTTCAAGAGCTGCAAGTTTCTTCTCATTGTCTGCTAAGATTCTATACGTGGCACAGTAGTCCGAGAGTCCGAGTCACAATCATTGCCAGATGATGAGTCTTTGTCCTTGGTGGCAATCACCGTGGCACCACCTGTGTCGCCTGACTTGCGTCTCTTTGAAGGAGGCTCCACCGGAGTAGGACTTTCAACGGGAGTATGACCTGGAAGCACAGCTTGATAGCATGAGCATGGCAATACAGCTAAAATGAATCATCAGCTGAAATACCAGGCTTTAGGATGCCAATCTTATGGCCTGGATCCATAGGCTCACTTTCCGGGATACTAGCTTGCACCGGGGTGGAAGCAGTAGGTTGATTTTGTGTGATATCAGTCAACAGGTCAGCGATTTCCAACCAATTGGACACATACCGGATTGATCTGCAGCTCCTCCTCAATGCCGCCAACTCCCTTGGCTGTCTCCATGTGGCCTGCTTACCAGCTCCACAGGATGATCTTCACCTTCTCCTGCCAACGCGCGTGCAGGAACCTTGATCGTTATTTTCACCCCATTACTCAGTAGAGGCAACTGTAGCCTTCCGAGTCGTCGTAGAACGTTTTCTTTTTGACATCGTGGTATCTGAGGTAGAAAAATGGTAGAAAAACTACAGAGAGGTGGCCCTAGACTAATATCGACCGCACTGCGCCTCAAATTTTCTTGCGTAATCTCATTAGCATTGCACACCGCTGTAATTAAGTGAACGGCTTCATCAAGGCTAGCGGTTAGACAGACCAGCGTCGACATGCTGCAAGTAGAAGATCTGATCGGCGCGGAAATACCATCTCGTGCCCTGGAATTCTAGCCCGTCACAGCGTGACGGAACATTTCAATTAATTTAATCCCGATAGGCACAGCCATGTAAATTTCCCCCGCTGAGAAGCGCCAAAAGAACTGCTCAGCAACCATCATTTTCCATCGTTAGTGCATATCCACCTCCGTCGTTCCTTTATTTCCAACAAACGCACCATCCCGCAATTCAAATTTCAAAGGTCAGGGAAAGCCAAAATGGCTTCAAAGAGAAGCCATGAAGATACTTTCCCAATGGACGATAATATAGACCTAGATATGATCGTCAAAGTCCTGCGGCAAACCGCTTTCAGTCCGTCACCTTTGATTGGCCATGTAGTTCGCCCATTGACTAGTATCAAGGTCCACTTTTCACATTGTTCATTCCCATATTCTACTTTTTCCATGCTCGGGGGGTACTGACCCCTGCTGTGTCCATTTCTGCTTACTACTGTGCTGCTGTTAGCACATTTTGTGAGTAGACATACTTTAACTACCCTCTTCGACACTGATTTTTAACAGGGTTATTGAAATGGCTCTCTACTTTGTACAGAAACCAAGGGAGTCTCCTCTTTAAGCCTGACTCCATCGATTGGAGTGAGCAGATCGTGCTCATTACGGGGGGTATGTTTAGAGACTGTATGGTATGCTTGAATTCAATCGTTCAATAGGATCATCTGGCATGGGAGAACTACTAGCGAATACCCTTGCGGTTCGTGGTGTGACTGTGGTTGTTCTGGACATAAAGCCACACCAATCCGCAAACTGTATGCGCATATCCTTGACTCGACTTTGTGGGTCGGATATTCATCAACTTTCGTTTCAGACAATATTACATACTATAAGTGTGACGTTTCCAAGTGGGAAGAGGTCGATGCGATTTCCAAGAGGGTCATCGAAGAAGTCAGTCTGTTATCTAGAGATTCAGGTTCAAGTTTATGAGCATTCTCTAGATTGGCCATCCTACTATCCTTGTCAACAACGCCGGCGTAGTGCAAGGGAAATTAATCCTCGATCTTAAGCCCCAGGACGTCTACCAGTGCGGAGGTTTACCCCGGAGCTGTATTCACTTTATTTAACATATTTCCAGGACTTTCGGCGTGAATACTTTCGCTCACTTTTGGACTCTGAAAGCCTTTCTTCCCAAGATGATTGAAAGAAACAGTGGACACATTGTATGAGACAAGCGTGTCAATGAATGTGATTTTCGCTAATATTTTATCAGGTTACGCTGTCGTCTGTCATGGGTTTCGTGGGTAGTGCTCAAATGTGTAAGTTTATTTGTCGACTTGATGAGCCACGTCTGCTCACGTTTGGCAGCGGACTACAGTGCCTCCAAGGCCGCTCTGCTAAATGTTCATGAATCGCTTCGCTATGAACTAGATAATCGGTATATACGTTCTTCTACAAGTGGATCTTACGAGTTTCAATGTTTCATAGATATCGTTGTGCGGGCGTTCGCACAACACTCGTTTGTCCAGGTCACGTCCGCACACAGCTTTTCTCTACGGCGACATTCCCGGACAATGTCTTCTACCGGTTCTTTGTGCCTTCCTTGGCGCCCGTGACGGTAGTGAAGGCAATCATTAGCGCATTAGATGCACAAGAGTCCAGGATGATCCATTTGCCATTTTATACATACTCGGCTTTGTTTATGAAGCTGCTTCCGAGCTTCATTCGTGACCTTGCACAGAAGGTGAGGATCGGTTGAGTCATTGTTAAACTGTCTGACCCCCTCTTGTGTAGCTCACATACGCCGACTTCATCATGAAAGACTTTACCAAGGTGACTGCTATCAGAGAGGATGAAGTGGACCTCCTGCGAAGCAATGATACAATTTGACTGTAATCCCATGGGTTTTGGATTACTTCTATTCTATACACCAGCGTTGTCATGATGAATTCGATGGATTCTTTCTCGTTCGGTAATGAGTTAAGGTGCGATACTCGTCAAGTGTGCTGAGAGACATGAGCAAGGGGGAAATGTTTGGAGAACCTGCCAAAGACTGCCAGTATATGTAGGAACGGTCTCAGTACTGATCGGAGTCAGTGACTGTATGTATATTGTACCTGTAGGAACGGTCTACAGGTCGTGAATACGTAGTAGTGATCAAGAGTATAATGTACCTTACCTCAGTACTGACCGGAGTCAGTGACTGAGGTAGATAGACGCGACGAAGTGAATAAAAACCCCACAACGTTTTATGTAATCCGGGCTTATGCAAGTCCGTTTGTACTGTACTACAACAGTATAGTCATGAGATTTCTGGGCAAGATCAAGATCATCATCTCCATGAACATCCGAGTCTTCAGCGGCTTCCGCATTAGCATTTCAACCCAGTGTCTGCGTGGACGAAGTTCGGAACACTTGTTCGATCACGGAAAATAGTCTAGTTAATATCTAGTATCCGAAACCAAAGAAACCGGATCACGATTGCTCGCATACAATCGATGTGTGGACCCAGAACGTTACAAAGAAACTCCGTTATGACTAATGCCAATGCAAACAATGCAATTTTGTGAACATGAGCTAACAAGCCGAAAAAAAAAGATTGAGAAGAGGTATGGATAGAGCAGTGGAGAGTACAAGAAAGCGGGTATCTAGTGCAAGAGATAAGAATACCGGAGAAACGAATGACAACGACAAGCTGATACTTTTGGAATCCCAGGTGGTGGTTTCAAAGAAAAGACGTGCAATTAACACGACTTGAGAAGATCGCGTGCTCGACTAGCGTGTGCCTTGGCAACCTGTGGGGCAATAGTTGACACGAAATCGGTTGCATGAGGATAGAGTACTCACAAGGAGATTGGCGGTCTTGAATGTGGAACTATACATGTGATTTATTCCGTTCTCTTCGAGAACTCGCGAGTAGCGGCTAACGAGACCGTGTTTATCTTTGGACCAAATTCTGTTACTCAGAGTCAAATCCACAGTGGAACGCACTTACCTAAACCAAAGCTACGTAGATCAATTTGAAGACACTTCAAGGTCCCGCCCTCTGAGAGTGCACTGTCGTTTTGATCAGAATCAGAATCAGAATCAGAATCCGAGTCGGCGGAGTGCACGTCAAGCGCATCCAACTCTCCTGCACAGATAAGCATGTGTCTCTCCCCCGGTGGGAATAGAGCGGCTAGGATGGATACATCCGTTGTCAAGGAAGAGCCTTCGGATGTCCGGGTGAAGCTGAAAAATGATACAGATACCCTCGGGTACATGTTATGCAATTGTTTATCCGTAGGTGAATAAATGGTGTTTCGGCTGAGAGGTGATTTTAGTTCCACAGGTGAAAGTGAATGCACATGCGAAACAAGACGTTTAGTGGGTGGTTTGAAAGAGGTTGCCGGTGGGGAGATAGCATGAGAGATGTCGGGATATGAGCGGGAACTTATTGTAGGTAATATTGAGGGTGGATTTCTCCGGGGTGAATGAGAAAGGTAACCCTCATCGTCCTCACTCGAAGATGAAATAGAATCAGCTGGATCTAAATCTCTTCGTGGCCAGGACAGGAGAGAGGGAATCGTGATTCCGTCGAATTTCTTACTGGTTGACATCTTTCCACCGATACACTCGGACCCACGCAAGAGATGTGACTCTTTCACAGGAATGAGGTCTGGAAATGCAACCAGCTTAACAACTTTAAGCGACCAGCTGTCGACGCTCTCGTCAGCCAGGCCAACACAAGCAAGTTTTGAGGGCAGAACGATGACGTCGGTAGACGAAGGTGAGTGGGATTTGCCCCGAGAGGGGGGGCGATGGTGGGGAGTTTGACCAACCCCATTCTTCTTGTCTGCATCGTTGTTCAAATGGTTGAGTGCTGATACTGTAGCTGTGACTGAAGTATCAATGTTACTCCGTGTCCGGGTCCAAACAGCACCAGACTCAGGACTAAACTCTGGGCCAATGTCACTGACTTGGAATATATCGGGTAGGACTGGTGACAAGAGGGGGGACACGACCCTCGACATCAAGAGTTCTGGATCGGAGGAATACAAGTCGAACCCAGCAGCCCCCAATAGCGACATGACCTCCCGCAGTCTGGATTCCTTGACCTGAAAAGAAAATAACTGAGATGGGATACCGGTCCGTGATGTATGGCTTACAAAAATGAAATCACTCATATAAGAGGATTGGTACAAGATAGAAATACCTGCCGCAGCTAAAGGAGCAGAAAGCTCATGCACTCTTGCGCCAGAGTTATCTGCTCAGGTGGCCTCGTTGAAATTATAACGGAAGGTCCGAAAGAACTGAAACATACCGAGTTGGTCAGAATGAGAATCGAGTTGAAGCACCTTCCATTTCTCGCAGGAAAACTCGACCCGATCATTGTCCTCGAAGGAGGGACGCTTGCGAGCAAAGGTAGAACTACTGCGAGATCGCAGTCTTTGTCTATCGCGCCTGGCTATGAGTTCAAAGTCGGCGAGGGTGTGATGTTCGGCGAAGAGACTGAGTTCGATCTCATTGCAGGTAACGTTAAGGAACGTGGGGTTGGGCTGGAGGATCTGTTTGAGGATTGGGTGTGATAGTTGCGGGAGACGGGAGCGGGGGATGTGCACGAGGGACAGAGATACAGGGAGGAGAGAAATAGTGAGGTTGGACGGGCCTAGGAGAGCCATTAATATTTTGGGGTGGCCGTAGTGGGTTATGGTAGAGGGGAGGAGGCTTTACGTCCGCTGAGTGTTAATATTTGCATGTCAGATCAGATCTGACCGGTCTCAGTTTGACCTAGAACTCTTATCTTTATGTATTAATCTGACAATCCATACATAACAGCATGGTGGTATACAGTTGCCAGCGACAAACGCTTCCAACACACAACAGCAATAACGAATAAATACTCCTGGTATACAATTAATTTCACCGCAAGCGGCGGGTTCGAAGAGGACGTGACCTGGGCGTACTGCTTGTTTGATGTGAGCAACGCGAAACAGTGGAGGAAGATATGGGTCTCTGGCGGAGTTGATAGCGATTCGACGGAGGCGTCGGGCCGGCAGTCTCACGACCACGTTGTCTGCGAACACGAGGATCCGGACTCGTTGTGGCATCTTCGACTGCAATAGGAGCGGAAGAGCACCCTGGAGGCGAACGCGACGTAGTATAAAGAACGGGATGAGGCTGCGATTCTGAATCGAGCCGAGACGCGGGGATCTCGTTTACGTGGACTACGAACGGGAGTGTGGAAGGAGCTCGAATGACCTTGGACTCTTGTGAATCTAGATGTGACAGTAGAGGGGTCAAAGGCGACGTCGGTGGGCTTAAGGAAAACTGTGGAGTTGTTGGCAGTGTTCTCCGTGGTGGCGGAGTGATGATGGAGCACACCCTTTTGACCGTTATTCGCCCCAATGCGCGGGTGTGCTGGGCCATTGGTTCTTGAAGTGGCTCAGTAGATTTCCGCTCCAGGGATCTGGGTTTCTTGGAACCCGTTTTCCCCGAGAGTGGTTTCGTTGGAGAGGAATTGCGGAACTGCGCCTCCTTGTCATCCCAGTCTCTCTGCAGACGTTTATGTGGCCGAGGTGTTGGCTGTACTTGTCGAGGAACTCGGAACACTGGGGTGATAGCCGGGAGGGTGTTCTCATACGCAAAGTCTCTTACTTTGATGCCCAGAGACATCAGGAACTCGCGGGAGGGTTGTTGTGAATGAGTCACTTGCGTGCCACTTGTGGGTGCCTGCGAATACCCATCCACATCTACTACTGCGAGAGCCTTGGGAGACGAGAATGTAGGACACGCTTGAGGTTTTACACTATGGGCAATCGGACACATATCTCGACTCACAGTCGGTTGTGAAGACGTTTCGTTGGAGTCTTGTGTAATGTGTTTGGGAGAGGTTGTTTCAGAGAGGTCTTGGCTCACACTCGCCATCTCACTGCAAGTCGTGGTGGTAGCACAAACGCAAGTGAAATGGGCACGCAGTGGGAATCTTATCGATTCACGTGACATCGTCCTTTTAGGAAAACAATAAAGCTTTCTTTCCAACCAAATGCTCTTCAGACTATGGAAACCCATAGCCACTACAACAGTCGTTATTGGTACTCCAGCGTACATTTATTACCGCTACAGAAACCCACAGACCTTTGAAATTCCCGTAAAAATACGTGGTCCTGATGGTGCACCTCTCATGACCACCAAGACATTCCCATTGCTGTCCCTCGCCACTGTCGATGACCGCCTCACCGCCAATGCAAAATCTGACACAATCTCCCGTCCGGGTATAACATGGAGGTACAACACAGCTTCCGTGGCAGCTAACGAACCGCTAGAAGATGCCCATGCCGAGGCCATCATCGCACGTGAGCCGTCTGACCCCTTGGGTCCCGGCGACTGGTTGTTTTTTGCTGTGATGGATGGCCACGGTGGTCCACATACTTCCCGCCTTCTCTCCAAGACACTAATCAATGCCGTCGTATTGCAACTCTCGTCGCTCGCACACAGAGCTCCCGCCTCCATGTTCTCTAAAACGCCAATGCAGAATTCCATGACCATTTCCTCCGCTATACAGGACGCATTCACCAGGCTTGATCAAGAGTTGATTAATGCTCCGCTCAAGGTTCTTGCCAACAATATGGATAAGGAATCATTGAAGAAGAAAATTATTCCCGATTTGAGTGAGCATCCACTTGCGTTGCCGGTAATGCACCCAGCTGTTTCCGGTATGTTAGCGTGTCTCCCTTTTAAATGTTATTCACGCTTGTATCAGGTAGCTGTGCTTTGATGGCTTTATTTGACACGTCGCAACAAGACCTGTATATCGCGTGTTCTGGGGACAGCCGGGCAGTCGCGGGTATTTGGGAAGAGTCAGCGGATGGCACGGGTGCTTGGAGGGTCGAGGTATTAAGCGAAGACCAAACAGGCCGAAACCCGAAGGAATTGAAGAGGTGCAATATTTCACATCGTCTTATACCTTTGATACGTCTAATCTCTTGACAGAATACAGTCCGAGCACCCTCAAGAAGAGGCCGAGAATGTCATCCGCGCCGGGCGTGTTCTGGGGGGTCTTGAGCCGACAAGAGCGTTTGGAGATGCCCGGTACAAGTGGACACGCGAAGTTCAGGAAATGTGAGCACTACCTATTTCCTTTCCGCCTCATCCAAGTCACGACCGTCATAAAGCTTGAGTCAGGCATTTATGGTTGGTAACGACCAGCCCCTGCGACCGGCTCCAACCTCATTAAAAACGCCGCCATACGTCACTGCAACTCCTGTTGTTACCCAACGCAAGTTTTCCTTTGACGACACCCCGGGCCCCCCGAAGCGTCATGGTCTCAAGTTTATTGTACTCGCTACCGATGGTCTATGGGATAAACTGAGCTCGGAAGAAGTGGTCGCTCTTGTGGGCGGACACCTTAAGGGCTTGAGAGGAACAGTCTCCAAGGCTCAGCTTCAGACTCTGGTTCCTACCTCTTCTGGAACACCGACTGTCGAGGGCAAGGACAAGGCAAGGAAGACCCCTGAGGGTTACTGGTCTTTTGCAGATGACAATCTAGGCGTTCACCTAATCCGGAACGCATTTGGTGGAGGAGATGTCTTCGCACTCCGGAAGCTGATGAGCATCCCTTCGCCTTTCGCTCGCCGATATCGCGATGATACAACTGTTTCCGTGGTGTGGTGGGACCAACAAGATAATAGACCCGCGTCTGGCGAATTAAAGGCGAAACTGTAGGTCCGACTCTCACTTTCAATCTTTCAGTTTGCACGAACCCGTGCACTCGATCATGGCAACATAGTAGTACAGCAGACTATATAATCATTCTCTTCCGCTTGTTACCATACTGCCTTGGTCTGTGACGGAAATCAGAGTTCCGCAGAGTATTATTCCCGACGATCCGAGAGTATGGGTTCATGGCACCACCTCCAAACGACGATTTTCTACGTTGCCCATGGGGAGTATGCCTAGGAGAAGATGACTGCATTGGTGACACTGCATGACGCTTGGGGTTGGACTTGTGATCATCGTCCTCGTCATCGAATGGTGATTTACGCTTCCGTTCATTTGTATTGGATGCGTAGAAAATACTGGGATCAATCCCACCAGAACGAAGGGTATTCGAAGATGGTACGGGTATTGATGTGTGATCCGAGGAAGGTGACTGGGGTGAATCAGTGGAGGGTGGAGGAGGAGGGGATGACTCGAGGCTCGCAGTGACTTTTGACTCTAATCGTGTGGATTCAGATGAGCTGTCACTACTACCGTCTTCGTCATACTGGGTCAGGCTTGTGAGAGCGACGCTTGGTTTAGTCGTTATAGCAGCAATCCTCTTTCTCAAACTAACGGCCTGAGGGTCGGACGCGGAAGCCGTAGGTGATTGCTTGTTGATGCTGTTGGACATGGGTGAAGGGAGAAGGGGGCCGATAAAGGGCTGGTCCTCCTTGACGCCAATATCCTCTTCGTCGAGATCGACGTTCTTGCGCTTTTTCATACCGCCAACGACGCTGCCCCTGGCAATACCAGCTACCTGGCTTGGACAACTGATAGCACCCTCGAGGGACTGTCCCCTACCACGCATATAAAACAAAATATATGCGTTCTTCATACCCACAGGTGCGCCAGGGTGGGGTGAGACCATATCATCATTCATTTCATACCATCTTCCATTCGCAGCCTTGACGTGGGCGAAGTAGTGGCCCGAGTTGGGGCCACCTCCGGCATGGGAAATGATCCCGTATAGTGAGTAAGAGGGCCCATGCTGCCCCTCGCTCATGGCAGGCTGGAGCAGCAGGCGTTCGTCATAGTGAACGTGATGTCCAATCTTTCGCCCGAGTGGAGAGAAGCGTTTCAAATGTATGGTTAGCACAGCAGGAGCATCGTGGATGGTGAAACGCTTCTCAGCCACGACAGCTTTTTTGCACCTTCGATCGAAGCTATGAGCCAAAGCATAAGTATATCGCCTGGTTACTCACTTCTCGCACTGATATTTGTCCGAACCCTTCAGGTAGTCCACGGCAACGAATTTCTTGAGCGCCTCCTTCAAAGTTGACGAGCCATATATATCTAAGCTTATGTCTAGTATGCTGTCGAAAGTGTCACTGTTATGATTGCACTCTCGACATGTTACCCGGGATCGCAATCGTCCGCCAAAGATCCTATGCACCCACGTAGTCTCTGCCAGCTTATGGTCGACTTTCCTAAATGATGGATGAGGATTTACAACTAAAGATGTTAGAAATAGACGCACTGGGGAAACCCAGCCAAGCACGACTTCTGCAACGCATCGATAGCATAACGGAGGAATTCATGTGAATCTTCTTGTCGCCCCTTGCGCATATGTTTCGCAATGACTGTCAATGCTAGTTAGCACGGCTGCTGTTGTTAGGTGACCAAGACTTACATTGTAATTTAGACGTGATTTGGTACGGCGTAAACGAGTGAGGTTTGTGATACGAGTCTATCATTACCTGCCGGAGGTTACACGTCATGCAGAATCCATTCTTGACTCTGCCTAAATGATGATCAAATAAAAATGTTGTAATGATGAGTGACAGTCCACTTACAGGGGTCCGTTTTGGAATGGGCATGCAAAACACGGAGTAGAGGAGGTGTATGGAGGAGGCATTGCAGTACGCTATTCAGAAAGCAGGTATTTCCAGTGTTGTGAAGGCCGCTGCCTACACCGTGGCCAGACGGCCAAGAGAAATCGAGCATTCCATTGTACAACGAGTGCTTAATACTCCGAGTTGTAGACAGAGTTGTCCTTGGTGGTGTAGGTTGTATCGGAGGTGTTTTTGATTGGTCCAAGGAAGACTGCCATTTACCCATGACGTTGGATGACATGGCGAGTTCTGGATTGCGCACCTTGCTCGCTTTTGGTGACCCATTGATGGGTTCGTACTTGCCCTCGGCGACTGCTAGGACTCCAGATGATGAACCTTCTATGAATTCAATAGGAGGAGGAAGGAGACTGTTGAATGCATCGATATCCTTGGACGGCTTAAGCGGTGCATGATCGTCGGAGAGGAGTTGTGTAGAAAATGGAGGAGTGGGATACAGAGGCGACGCCAACATGCCGTATCCAACCGAACGGAAGGCGACTCTGACGAAGGGAAAGCGGACCGTATGAATTTTGCGGTGGGGCCTTGAGAAATTGGAGGCGTTATTTACTCTTATTATTGACGCGTCTCGTTGATTACGTTCACCAAGTAAGCCTCGAACTACATTAGGGTAACTTTAAACGTCCAGAGGGTAACTAGCGAGCAACGAATGAATTAAAGAAAGTGGGCTATGAAGGTTCCTGCAAGGAACGTGGTGCAAGGTGAAGCTCCTCTTCCGATGCTTCGTGAATCACATTATACTGTATAGATGACTCAGCTCTTGCGATGAACAGCTTGCTAGCGAGAGCGACACCATATCGTCACCAGTGAAGCCTGTGGTACACAGAGCCGAGTATGTCGACGATGGCGATGACGATGATGACAAGAATCCTGCTTCTAGGAACGGTTCGAGCACTGGAACCTTAAAATGAGAACCACCAGCGAGAAGCGGATAATCAACTGTGGCGGGGAGTATACTGTCGAGACAAAAAGGACTCTGAAAGCTGTGGGGATAAGTTTCGGGGAGAACGCCTGAGTCCATGTTCATCGCTTGATCGAATACTGAGCCCGAGAACAAGGCGCTATTTGACCAGCTAGCTCGGTGACAATCAAACGAATTGTCACCTGACCATCCGTTGTTGTTCAGAAAATGAGTGGCCACGCCTCTATCGCTCAAGGTATGGGGCCCAGGTCCTTTCAATATGTATACTTTTAGCAGGGAATACGAGAGGTAACAGTGTTGCCACACACCGGTGTCACCAAGAAAAGGTGGGGATGCGCTCCGAGATTCCGCTTCATACTGACACTGGTTTTCCACAGTAGGAGAAGTAAAGGGTATCGGGGTAGAAGATATTGCTTCACTATTCTGTAAAACGATAGCATCCAGATCGACTAAGCTGGGATCAAGCCCATGTTTTCGCAAATGTCCCACGAATGCGGATCGACGTTTGATTCTAACGGTACATTTCAGGAATCGTGGTAAAATGGGTAATCAAAATGCCACACCAACCTCGTTCCGCACTCAGGGACAATGCACTTATATGCGCCTTCGCGCCTATGAGTCTCTTTCCGATGACGGGCACGCGAGGAAGGATCTCCGAAAGCTTTTGTGCAGGTGCCAATCCCACAAATATATGGCCTGTCCTTGGAGCTAACCTCCGTCAGTCCCGCGTTAGTGGACAGCAAAATACCGTACTGGACATTTCGGTGCGTTTTAAGGCCCGAAAACTGTGCAAAACCCTTTCCGCAAGTTTCGCAGACGTGTGGCCTAGAATAAATATTTACTACTCATATGCCAACGTTATTGAACAACTTACTTGATGCCAGTATGCAACGCTTCGTGTCGAGTAAGGTTACCCTTGCGCGCGAAGGACTTGAAACAAACGTTACAGCTCTGTCGCCAATGTCGAATGTCAAATGATGTCCAAAGACATGGCGAGAAAGCCCTTACGAACGACATTGTCAAAGAGTCAGAAATTCTCAATGTGGGGTATATAAGACGAAGTCCGGCAACGTCAGTGGAGAAAGTAAAGAGATGGAATAAAGAGTCGTCATCAAGACCGGATACTTAAATGAGGGATGGTCACGGATCGGACCGATTATATGACGTCGAACGCAATTGGTATCCATTGTTCCGTGATTCGACACGCGCAGAGGTGCATTCAGACATCACACAGCCTCGTCCCAGGACAGAGAAACGGCGGCGCATCCAACAGCGAAAACAAAAGTTAGCAAGGGGAAACAATAGGACGGCGTTGGATCTGGCGGAAATTTAGCCTCCTCGCTTCTCCGCGAACATCGCGAACAATGCGAACATGTCTCACCTCGATCACTGTACAAGGCTGCGAGAGGTCTGTGAATCGCTGTAACAGAACAGCCACATTCAAACAAGGTCATAAGAGAATGAGCAACTTGGCGGCTATTAGGATTCTAATCTCCACTAAGTAGTGGGAATCATCGATCACGCCCAATTTCCATCATTCACGTGGTGAAAGACTTTTTGGCGATTGCACCGAATCACGAAGTGTACCCACGGGCTAGATCTGAGGACCAAATGACTTACCACTTGGACCAAGGAGCTCCAATTCGTGGAGCCCAGGAGCAGTGAACACGTGAGGGTCTAAAGGGCGCAACTGTACGGTGACCCTTCAAAAGATCCAGTAAAAGTTAATACGACGAAATTTGGTCGGGCTTACATCACCCCACCGACCCATCGCGTCCCTTCCTCCAGTATAGCATCCGAATGCCACCTTTGATCACCGCCGCCAGGAGTATATATAGGATAGTTTTTTGTAATTATCTGAAGGCATGGGGTACGAGAGGTGACGATAAGTAGCATCAAAATGCATTGACACTATCGAGGATAATAGTTTGATTTAGGGTAAAACTAGTGCATGGAAATGTACCTGATGTTCCTGAGCTCGACACGTGCGAATGGCTGCTGAATTCATCGCCATTAGCTGAAGTGCCAGGGCTCGAGTCCCACGGGATGCAAAAATGTATGAGCATTGGAATTCACCGTGAAAGATGTTCTCAGACGATCTACGACACCCAGTGCTAGGACACGGACATCCGTTAGCTAAAGGATGACCTATTATGAGGCGTTGGGTCAGTTAAAGACAGATGAGAAGGTTTCAGCTGACTCTTATCTGAGTTTGCGAATGAGCGAGGTTATTCTGAAGTCTGTCCGATGTCAGTCGGAGCCGACACCACGCATTGATGGTGTATACTGACTTCATTTCATGGGATATAGCAAGAGGATTGAAGCTTCGAGAAGCAGCTTCGAACTTGTTTATAGATCCATTACGGTTGACAACAACATATCTGAAAAGCGTCAGTTAGATGAAGCGTGACAGAATTCATGGTGAAACTATTACTTAGTCCAAGATTCGTCAGAAGTACAGGATCGACTTCTATGCCATACGCGAAAACGTACCCTGGAAAGTCATTCAAGAAAATGGTGACCACGATTGAACTAGAGCACTTACTTCATGAATGTTTGTCTCCACGAATCATAATTTTTTTATTTGATCCACTCGGGTAAGGATCTTCTGCGAAAGGACCCTTCCCATTCGGACGACTTCGAATTGGGCTAAGGTACTCAAACGATAGAAATCTCGGCGTTGCAAATGTCAGGATTTCGATCCAATTCTGCCGTGATATGGTCGAACGAACGCTAAGGTGGAACAGCGGCTCCTCATAGACTACGCAGTATAGAGTGTCTCCACGGAATCAAGGAGGTATCGGCGGTGACAGTCCGTAGCCTACGCGAGAGACAAGAGGACGCTTTTCTTGAGCTTTTATTGGTATGATCACCTTATTAGCTTGTTTGATGCTTTCGTTGATGCAACAGATCGAAGATCCCGAACTTTTTCGATGCCTTTAACTTGCACACTCCCAAAGCACAACGTATAGTCGGAAAAGCTTGGAAAGATTGGTAAAAGCTCGAAAAAGCTCGAAAGGACTGGAAAAAAATTTAAAAAGCAACGTATGAATTCTGGATAGGTTCTCTAGTCGAGTTCAGATAATATTTCTGCAAGTAGTTCGACCGGTGATGTTTAAAGTGTGATACATTGCGCACCGAGTAACCCGTCATCTGGTACTGTTGTTGAATACTGGTTGGAAGATTGGCATACTCGACGGGTCATCGATTGTCGCGTGTGTAAGATTTACACAATGGAATATGGGTGAAATGAAACCAGTCATCGTCATCGTACCGCGTGGGATCAGATTGCCTGGCGGTTGCCATACGTGCGCTGGCATCAAAGTGCCCCGTGGCCTGTGGACTCACTAGCTGAATACTACTGAGTGAATTACTAGACTCATCAATAACCCAGAAATGTCGCAATTCAGATGGGTGACACTCTGTCACGAAATAATGAAACTGAATGAAACAACGATAGTACTAATTTGAAGTGCTCAAGAGATCGGCTGACGGGAACAAACACTCAAAGAATTCCGAGATTGTCACTGAAGGTAGTTGTGAGTCCAAGGCACACTTGACGGATTTTGACAACTGACAGCATGGCACCGACCACATTACCAACGGGTTCGTACAGACAGACATGCATAATCGCTTCTCCGAAAGCTGCGTCAAATATGCCGCTACACTGAGCCGAGGCACATCCAAGTTCGGTTGTAGACTGCCATATAATCTGCGTAAAGTCGGAGAACGAAGGATTAGCGGGATCGAAAGTTTCTAGTGATCGTATGAAAAGCTAATCATGGAGTGTCAACAACGGAACAGACTCACGTAGGCCCTCCATGAACATCATCATCGCATTGCTAACGGTGAAATTTCCGGTTCCTGCCGCAATATTTTCGCCGTATGGCCCCAGCTGTCCGTTTGAATGCATGAGGCGGCATCCGCTCGCCCATGTCTGGGCCTCGCTGGCCAAGATTGTCGACCAGCTGAGCGGCTGGGCACTGAATTCCGAGCGAATGAAATTGTGAGACTGCAAGAAAGCACTTTCTTCAGCATCAAGTTGGCCGGTAGTTGCGAGAACGAGCCCGCAGGTTATGATCAGCAGTGCAGTGATCGAGTACAATGTACGCATGTGATCTTCGGAGGACAAGAAGGGAGAGACTGGAACGAACGAGAGCTGATAACCTTTGGTAACGCGGGTCAGTGTGAGAGGAACGTGCAACTGAGAGTGTGACCTTGTGGGGAAACGACGTGATAAAAATCATCGGGGCAACCGGACGGTAACCAAGTACGATAGTGATCTGGTCATACAACGTGCGACTCTTTGCTCCGTTTGAAATTGGGAGCTGCGCCTGGATACAGAGATTAAGCACGGTAGATAATGTATATGACTTACCCAAACTGGACTTGTCGTCACAGGCACACGCTACGGATCAAAACGAAATACTACTCAATACACCTCTGCAATCGCCTCGAATGAATGTCAGGGCAGGAGAAATGTCCCCCAATTATAAATCCCTACGTAGACAAGTACATTCCTTCCTTCCTTCGGTTTTACTGGTCATCCTGTTCAACCATGAGTCTGGCAGCGTCAACATTCGCAGGGTTAAATCTACACATGTCCTCTACCAAAAAAGACGATGCATGCCTACGGAGAGAAACAGCGAAGAAATGATGACCGAAACTGATGAGTGGAAGAAATTATAGGCAGGAGAGACACTATCTCACAGAGAGCATCCGATCAACGTGAGTGGTCACGCCTTGTGGATGATACGTATGTTGTGTTCTCGTTTAAAATTCTCAAACTCTTGCTCTTTCGACTTGATTTGCTCCGTAAGGGAGGCGATCACTTTTTTTATCTGAGCAACACACATTAGATTAGCCGGGTGCAAGTAAGGGATTTCCCAACCCACACCATCGCGGTTGGTCTGTAGTGCTGGGACAACATCCTTGACAGTGCGTTCAACAAGCACGCCGCCGATCAAACGGAAGCATTTGCGATCAGGATCCTCCTGTAGAGCTTCGTCTAACGTCGAAAGGACTAGTCTAATTCAAAGCTTGATCCCGATTTCGTGCGCAAAAGCCGATATACTTACGTATGTTCCTCGGATTCTTGCTCGAGTTCGCCGATTTTGCCGGCTAGAGTTTGGAGGTCATTTTGGAAGCGGGAGTACGTTTGTTGGATCTCTGTCTAGTCTGTCATGATGGGGACAAAACGCGACGTTCTTCGTACCCTGGTCTGAAATTGACTGGCTCTTTGCCTTTGCCTTTGACATGGGCGACGAGGGTAATCGTTACCTGTCACGGTGTGATTATTTGTCACACTCCGCTGGTTGCTCTCTTCTATAATGTCTCTTGCCCGCCCACGTCTCGGCGTCGGGCTCTCGTACCGTTTTCTGAATACGCAGGGCTCTACCGCTTTCATTTCTCGCAGGAACATCTCCTTCACGCGCTGTACCCTTGCTGAACCTATTCACAAACATGCCAGTTTGGAGGGCCCAGTCAAAATTAGGTCACCTGCCGACACGGGCACACTGACTGCGCAGGATGAGCCGGACAAGCATACAGACTCGTACAAGGGCGGTCCAAGTGCTATTGACAAGGCAGTCCATCTTTTCTTCTTTACCGAAATTCTCCGAGGTAGGCGGCGCGCGTGGAAGGACTTATGAAATCCCTAATGTTTCATAGGAATGTGGATCGTTGTAGAGAACTTTTTCAGGCCTCCTTACACCATCATGTACCCGTACGAGAAAGGCCCGCTGTCTCCCCGTTTCCGCGGCGAGCATGCCCTACGGAGATACCCGAACGGTGAAGAGCGTTGCATTGGTGTGTTACTTTGGTCGTACTGTGTACTTTCCTCACGTTCCATGCCAGCTTGTAAGCTCTGCGAAGCGATCTGCCCTGCTCAAGCTATCACTATTGAGAGCGAGGCGCGTCAAGATGGGTCGCGACGGACAACTAAATACGGTAAGATATTCCAGATTCACACCAACAACGAACGTCCCATCGTCTTCATTAGATATTGATATGACAAAGTGCATCTACTGTGGTTTCTGTCAGGAGGCTTGTCCGGTCGACGCCATCGTTGAGAGTATGCTCTTTTGCGTTCTTCTACCTTACCCGCAGCTAACATAGCTTGTCCGAAGCGCAAAACCAAGAGTATTCTACAGAGACTCGCGAGGAGCTCTTATACAACAAAGAAAAATTACTAGCGAACGGTGACAAGGCAGAAGCGGAAATTGCAGCTAACCTTCACTGTGAGTAATTCGTCCGATACAGCGGATATAACTCATTGAGCTCCATGGTAGCTGATCATGTGTACCGGTGACGGGGAGGGGATCGGTAAATTGGTCAAAATTATCCCATCTGGTCATGTAATTATCACTTTTTTGATATCCAACTTGAGCACACGCTAGACCATGACCTCCGTTGATCTGTCTTGGCTATCGCGGGACAGGCAAGAGCGTTGACTACGCTTCTTTGTTCACATTCTGCCGGAAGGCTTACCGAATGCATTCGGTTTGTGCATGCTTGCACAGAAATCTGCTGATTCAGATCACTGCAATCACCATTCAGAACAGCGAGCCTACGGGTGGCGGCAGGTATATCCTGGGGACCACAGAATGTGATCGGCATTCATGGCCGGCGGATCTCATCGGAAGTGGGAATATTTCTTTGTCACGGTCTGAATCTTAATGCAAGGCAGTAGCTTTTGGTAAAGGCGAAAACACATGCTGGTAAGCCCTATCTTACAATGTCAACTCACCAAACGTTCTCTTCGCGGGACCCTGCCACTCGGAATGGTAACTACAATCAGGCCACCTGTCAGCCAAGGTCAGCCATCGCTATTGTCTTTTGGTTCCCACTCATCGGGATGCAGTGCACGCCACTCTAAATTCCGATACGTGGTTAGTATTTAGCATCGTACCACTGGACGTATTCTTGTTATTCAGCATGCCGAGGCTACAGGCGCCAGCAAATCACGAGCCAGTGTTCGCCACGACCCTTGAGCGCAGCCTGGGCGCGAGCCAAACGAACCCGATGGACGCTATGCCTACAGTTCGGCAGCTTCTCGCGGAGGCGCATCAGCCAATATTCTCTGGGTCACAAGCCAGCCGCGATGCCACCGCCATGGACATAAATCCGGACCACCGCTTCTTGATGAGGATGGCAGATCTGCCTGCGGACGGATATCATCGCTTTCATGTGCCGTGGAGCTACGTACCCAGGTGTCAGACGGACATTGACACTTACTGGAAGCAGCAGGAAAAGGAGATGAAATTTGTCATCCCGACGAATATCGAGCCACCAATATCTGCAGAGCGATCCACAACGGCATGGCCGCCGGGCCTCGACGGGGATGAAGTGTGGGACTTTGTGCCATAATTCTTTCTTTAGAAATGAATCGAGTCGTTTGAGGTTGTTCGGTTCGTGGATTGTCCCTGTCTTGTTCCCCGAGATCGCCTTTAACGGCCGTTTGTCCAGCGAGTGCTAATTTTAGAGATTTGCAGTGTATATTCATGCCAAGCGCGTGTGGTGGGATCTACACTTTTTTTGTGATCGGATGTCGGGGTCACTCGCAAATCCGCAGACAGCTATAAGTTACCATAACTCCTGATACGGTGACCGACATAAACACACGCGAACAGCATTGACCATAAAATAGTGACTGAAAGCACTTTAGCACAAGAAATTCTATATGGGAATCTGCAGTGGAGTATATTCACCGAACCCCTAATCACCGGAGTGTCCCTCCTCAGGTTCGTCATGTCCTCCATAGTTTTGAGCGGATGACGGTACACCTTCCTGATGAAGCCTCTTCGAGCCTCTATCGTCTGTACGATGGCTTCCTGCATACCTCAAGGAACTATCTCCCCCGCCCCCTGAGCTCTCTCCCGGGGGGGAAGCAACGTCATCCTCCCCGTCTATATCCATATCGTTACGAGAGCGTTTTCTCGATGGCTCCAAAGGAGGGTGGTGCTGTTCAGGAGGTACGTATGATCCACCACGGTCACGGTCACGGTTGTGAGAACGACCGTCTTCGTGAACAAAATCAACATCCTCATTCGGTACTTGTGGTTGATTTATTCCTCGGGGTGCATAGGGTCTCTGGCGCTCCCGATCATAGTATTGTGAATGTGCGTCAGATCGTGGATGCGCCTCAGCAGAACCGGAACCAGACCCGGGCGTATCAGAGCGAGAGGATCGCCCATATGCGCCGGGACCAGCGGGCTCGCGAAGATATATTTGTTCCTCCCGCAGTCGATAAGAAGGGTGATCCTGATAGTCCCTCTCTGGCCTGGACCTTGGGTGGGGAGGAGGCGAATTTCGGACTGGTGCGGAATTTGTATAATCACGTGGAGCTTCGCGATCGTAATCATGTTCGCGTTGACGCGACCAGTTACGCTCCCTGTCGAGGTCACGCTCGTGTTCGAAGTCTGCGCGATCGACGTTTGCGCCAGGCCCAATACGCTGGTGATTATGAACACGTGTAGTTGATCCGCGAGCACTCGTGGGTGACATGACGGCCGAGTGGGGTGACGCGTGCCCCATCTGGTGTCGACCAGGCGGGTATGGATCGCCGTTGTGACCGCCTCGTTCGTGAGTATCGTACCTTCTTGAACGTTCTCGCTCATGACCGAGAGGGGGGCTCTGTATTCCCTGCCCAGAGTCTGGAGGATATTGCTGGGGGTGAGGAATCCCACTTTGGAGATAACCCTGCGGCGGACCCTGTCCCCGAGAATGGGAGGAGGAATGGGGACGTGAGCGGGAATCAGAGCCATTGCTGTGCGAGTGATGAAGGGACGTGTGAGACTGGGACTGCGCGTGGCTCCGCGGATGCTCGAGATGTTGCACAGGAGTCAGTTGCGAAAGGGGTGGAAGCTGGCGGGAGTCATGTCCTGAAGCGGAACCACGTCGGGACATATGCGCGGCAGACACAGGATGAGTCGAAGGCAACCCAGGACCAATTGAACCATCTGATACTTGAACGGGGCGCCCGTCTGGGCCAGAAATGACACGGATATTTCCTGATGAATGGACATAGTCCGAGTCATTGATGTCCAAGTTTCGGGGATCGCGGTGACCTGGTATCTGCTGTGCATGTTGAGGCGGCACGCCGGGGCCTGCGTGTATGGGAGGGAGAGGAGGATGCGCGTGAATGTCAGGCGAAGGGGGTACAGCGGAGAGTCGCTCATAGAGGACGCTGATGTCACATGAGATGAGGAGCGATGATGGAAAACGAAGGCAAGCTCACGCTCTTTCCAACTTCATTCGCTGAATGGATTTTTTTGCCACGAGCACTTTGAACTGGAGTTTGTCATTGTCCTAGAAGGCAGGGTCAACCAAGATGGGACGCGAACAGGAGTGCAACAAACCATTTCGATTTCCTTTACTTTTCGCTTCAATTCTTTGTATTTTGCCTGGTATTTTTCGTCTTCTACGCCAGCGGCGATGCCGGTGGCATAGGCTTTGCTTTTTTGCCTTGCGGGCGTGGCCGACGGGGGCTGGACGAACATTTGGGAACTGGGAAGAGCGGATGGATCTGGGGATTGGTTGTGGGACATGATGGCAGTGCTTTTTGGCGGCGTAAAAAAAGTAACATTTTACTACTATGACAAGTACAACGAAAATACGGTTCGAGCCGGTTTGCATACCAAAGCAAACGTGAACCCATAACGTGACGGCATTTTGAAAGGTATCCACAGGAACTGTTCCTCTTGTCGTACAGCCCGGCCATGAATAAGTAAAGGAGGGTAGTGGCGTTCGAGTCGGGTGGCGGGAACAAAATGGTTTAGGGCTGGCGTTTTGGTTAGTTTTGGGACGGACGCACCCGAGCTTGGCGCAACGACGACTTTTTTCCCCTGACCAGCACAAGTGAGTGTTCAGTTCGATTTTCGGCACAATGTCTGACGTGGGGCCTTAGTGTCGATATCGTACAGACAGTAGGTCTGGCGGTTCGTGACTGTGACGCCGTGCTGAGCGCAGCGCCGCCTCCACAGGGATATGCCTCCACCTGGGGGCTTTGAGGCCGTAAAGTACAAGCGCAACATTCCCTTTCGCGGACCGAGTGGTCTAGCCATCCTAGGTGCCGTGACGGCCGTGTGCGCGTACGGATTTTATCGTGTTGGAAAGGGAAATTTAGAGAGAAGGTATGTTTGTGCATACAAACAGCGGGTACGGGGTCCGCAGGCTGTAAAACGTGTCTCCACATGGTGCGCCCATCGTGGAACGTGCACGCTTCGGCGGAGGATCCGGCCGATCCTTATCAGCGAGCCTGGCCTGTTCGGGCCGTGCCAGAAAAAGCGCATTTTCACATATTTGGACCCTGACGATTACGATTTTTGCCGTCTAGGGAACTGCAGAGGGAAAAAGTTTGGTCACGCATCCACCTCGTACCGCTGCTTCTGGCCGAGGGGGATCGTGATGGATACCGAAGAAAGCAGGCGGCACTGGAGCGCGAGCGGGCCATCATGAAGGACGTGAAGGGATGGGAGGTGAGTACTGACGGATGGCGCATCGAACGGAGAAGTTGATTTGATTACAGGCGGGAAAGAGCGTATACAATGGGACGCGATATCGGTCGGTAGATGAGATTGTGATTCTGTGAATGGTAGATTACCTTTTATGGACTAATTATTCCGGTGGCGGTGGATCCATACGATCGGGCCAGGACTACTCATTGTGGACGGGGTTGAGGGCCGGTCGAGCGCGCGCGCGCCTTTTCGGGCCGATTGTGACGCGCGAGTCAAGCTGGCACATGATGACGAGTTTGTACAGGATTCGACGAGCCCCTCTGCGTGTTATTAAAGCGAGCGCGGTGAGATTTCTCCTTCGCCACGCCATGTCCAAAGAGATGTACTACGACGTCCCCGATGGCGACCAGATGATCTTTGGTCCCCTTGACCTCGACGACCACACCCTCCTCTCCCCCGCCTGGGACTACAACCACCCCATCTCCCCCATCCTCTCCGACAACCCCACCTCTCCTCGTCGTCCCTCCGACTTTGACATCCCCGACGCGTCTCCATCGAGCCCATTCTACGACTCCCACTCCTTTGGCAGCTTCGACGACGTGCAGCCCATGTTCGATCTCGACGACCCCAACCTCTCCCACTGGCTGAACGACCCCCTCGATCCTGCCGCTTCCTCCCCCATTCCCATACGTGCCTCCCAATCGGACCCTCAGTCTCCCCCCACCTTTGTCCAGTACCCAAGCAACGCCTTTTCACACAACGCCTCCTTCTCCCCGTCCGATTTCGCCGCCCTTCACCCTCTCCCTCGTTCACTGTCTCCGACTGAGATCTCAGATGGCTACCTCAGCTCCCCCGGTCTCGGCGTCGCCTCAATCTCCCCCGCAGAAACGTCCCTCAGACCCCCCGCCTGGGCTTCGCAGCTATGGGATTCATCTCATTACACCCCCTCCGCTCCCGCCCGTCACCCCCAACCCCTATCTGAGAACCCTTACACAGCCAAGGGCCATCGATTCCACCCCAGAAGGGACGCCAATCCGCTGGGCCTCATGTTCCAGTCTTCCAGCGCTCCTTCCCCAAACGTCCCTACTTTGACACGCGCATATAGCCGTCGTGCAGAGTCTGTCTCCGTCAGCGATGACCACGACGCCACCGTGAGACGCAGAAAGAAGCTCCCCCCAGATGACCTCCCAAAGGAGTCCAAATCGTCTGAATCCCGTACGTCCATATCTCGTCATGTCCGTTCCTTCTGTGACCGTCGTCATGTTGACCTCCCGTCTTCATTACCTCCGTTATAGCTCCCCTCAAGTCTGTCCTCAAGCCCCCCAAATTAGCTCCATCCGCCTGGCAGCTTTACTTCACCGACTGGATTCAGCGCCACCAGGCAACCAGTGCGAGAAAACTTAATGTTGCACAGGCTGCCAAGGAAGCTGGTCAGGAGTATGCCAACCTGTCGTCGGAAGAAAAGGAGGTACGTGCTGCGCCGGTGCTTCCGGTGGACTGCTGCCGATCTGCGCTTCCATGATTAGCCATACAAGCAACGATCTCTCCTCCTCAAACAGGCACGCGAACGCGAGAACGCTGCTTACATGCGCTCGCTGACCCCCGATGATATCAAGCGAGAGAATGCCTATCGAACCGCGCAGCGCAAGGCCGGTCGCTCTCGAAAGAGCAACCTAAAGGACCCCAACGCCCCCAAGAAGCCACTGAGCGCGTACTTTATGTTCTTGCAGCGCATCCGTTCCGATCCCTACTTGGTCAAGGATATATTTGGTGATGAACAAGAAACCACCAAGCAAAGCGTGTTGGCTGCTGCAAAGTGGCGATCGATGACTGATGACGAACGCAAGGTTTGTCCGATCGTCGCCCTTGCGATCTGACGCACTCATCTCTTCCCCAAATAGCCTTTCCTAGCCCAGGCGGAACAGGAGAAACTCGATTATGAAGCTGCGCGCAGAATCTACGAAGAAGGAACAACGGGCTTTTCCACCGGAACCAGCATCAACTTTAGCATTCTTCCCGGATCCCCATCGGAAAGCCCATTCCGCGCTCTTCGTGCCATCAAATCAGAGTCATTTAGCTCTGAAAGCGAAAGCGACGGTGTGAGTCCTGATGATGGCGTGAACAGATATACCCATTTGTCATCCTGATTTTTCGGTTATGGTGTTATGTTTTGTTATTTCGCGTTATGACCATTGGCTCCTTTGTTCACGACACCGGACTTGAATCATGACAGTTTTCCCTCGGTTGACCACTGTATTGCTAGATCACCCCTAGTTTACTTGTTCATATACCTCGTGATGGTTTTTTTTTTTCTTATTCAGTGGCCAAATACGCGAACACGTTATAATAGTGATAATATTGCTACGGCGACAGATAAGCAACCATCTTCTGGTGTGGAGCGCCGTCTTCATCGAATTCATCCCCCTAATCGTGGAGAATGAATACCTATCGATAATCGTGACAAAGTGGGAACATCACCTCGGGTTGATAACCGTATCTCGAGAACCAGATTAGCCGATACGATACGGGATGGAACGAACCTGACATACTTGGCATAGAAATCTTTGACAGGCAGTTGTGAATGACAGACGACACGGGCCACTTGAGACGTGTCGTCTTTCACCCACTGATGCAATGCGAGCACGAGATCTCGCCCAAAGTGATGCTGCCGATATGGTTTGAGGACAGCCAGGCGGCTGAGCTTGTAATAATGCACTCCCTCCGCTCTGTGGGCACGGATTGTCCCAATGGGAGCGAGAGAGGGCAGCAACCGGAGCAAGAAATGGGTTGCTATCGGATCATGCCTGCGCCCGCAATCGTGGAGGGGGCGGGGAGGTAGATAGAATGACGTACTCGTCGACCTCTACGTCCAATGGAAAATGCTGCTCGTGTATGAAAACGTCGATCCTGACGTTGATGCACTGATCGAGTAGCGTCTGCCTCTGTTGGTGTCCGGGCGGAATTACGACAATTTCATGGGGCGGAGAGGTCGACATGGCAAGGTCCTATTCGACACGCAGAACCCTCGAACAGGATCGGTCCGACAGCAGAGCACATGGTCCAAATTTATATGTATGGCCTCGAGCCGGGGATTCGGTATATTTCTAATTTAGGAAAGTAAGGACACGTTCGTGATCACATGAAGTATTAAATATTCTTACAATATTACATAAGCACTAACTAACAACCCCCTTGACCAGTTTCGGTGCAAAAGAAAAAAAAGTCCCAAGTCGACGACTTTGTGTTGGGTAGGTCAACTGCTCGAATGCATTTGGTCGGTTTGACGAGCGTTTTTACATGCAAGTTACACGCATGGTCGAGTCTTTGGCGGCCGCCATAATATCAAGACAGTCGTCGAGTGCACGCGTGCTCATGTCTTCCATCGCACGACCTTCGATGCGTCCATTTCAGAGCGACTTTTTTTCGCCTCTGCCACACAAATGGAAGGGAAAGGAAAAGGCAGTCGACTCCGAGTGCGGTCAATGTTGGTCCGACATCCCCTCTTGCTTTTCTCGTCATTCCCTCCGCTGTCCAAGTACACCATTTTCTCCATTCCCCCGGCGTTCGTATTGATGTTTGATTTTCCAGTCCGTGGTCGACTCTTCAATGAACGCATTCCGTGTCGGTCGCAACCCTTTTTTCGACCTCCCCAGCGATGCACGCGACGGCATGCTTCATCTGCAGCACGTACCCTCTCGTCTCAGACGCGCTTACCTGATTCCGACCCTCCATCTCTCGAGCCGCAAGATCCCGTCGACGCGTTCCGTTCCCTTTTGACTGCGCGTTCTCCGTTCGATCCCGAGCATGCGTGGCGCCTTTACACGTCAATCCAGGTGGACACACGTACCCCAATGCTGCCAGCAGAGCAATTACTGTTTATACAGCGTCTTCTCGATGCGTTCGACCTCTCTGGCGACGTTCCACCTGACTTGCCGTTGCTGTATACTTGGGCTATACGTCTTGAGCCTGTTCTGCGGGATTTGATATCAAATTCAGAGGTCACTTCCTCGGAGATCGTCTCACTCGAGTGCTTCTCTGCCCAGATTCTTGCGTGGCTGGGAGATGTGGCGCAAGCATCTCAATCGGTTCGGGAACTTAGTGTGGCTCAGCCCAACCGTGCGGACAAGCATACTCTGCTGCGTGTCTATCGAAATATTTTGGTTCTCTTACGCTATCAACAGGATGCCTCGTGTGTTCTCGATCTGCTGATTCGAGAGTGGGATTTTCTGGGTCCGTTTTATCGATCTCGAGCTGCTCCTGACTCACAAGCCGCATCGTTCCGCAACGTGATCCATACTTTACTCGCGGACATTCCCGATGGGGCTAACCTGTTGTGTTTGCGCTCAAAGACGAATCAAGACGTTCGATCCCGCATGGGCGAGTTACTTTTGGAGGCATATTTGGCCAACAAGCTACTTCATCAGACCCACGCCCTAGTGCTCGAACTGGATCGGCAGCAGCTGCCTGTCAAGTTCGGTCTCCGGACCAAACTCGTTCGATTTCTCGCACAGCGCGACTTGTTTGCACTCGCCCACCAAATCTTTACGTCCGCCGATTCATCCACCGACCCCCGACTATATCACTCGACCGGGCTCTATCTGTATGCGCGCCGTGGCGACGTGGATCGAGCGGAGCGCTTTTACAGCAAGCATATCGACAATGATTGGTCTCTGCCCGTCGCCCGGTGCATGCTGATGCACGCTTATGCGGTCGTGGGCAAGGCGAAAAAGGTGGTGGAACTATTTCGCCAGTTTTTCCCGGCCACCTCGGGGAACAACTTTCTTGGCGAACGACCAGGAATCATACACTACACCACTGTCATCCTTGCTCATGCCCAGCTCGCAGACCTCGATGGTATCGACCTTTGGCTGGAGAAAATGATAGAAGCTGGCTGCCGGCCTGACGGCCATGTTTATAGCATCGTTCTCCAAAGTTTTGCGAAGCACAGAGATGTCGACTCGGTGGCGGCTATATTCGATCAGATGCGCTCTGCCGGGGTTAAGCCAGATCGCTTCCACTATACGAGTGTGATCACCCTTCTTGCTCGAAGGAAAGATGCCGTTGCTGCAGAAGCGTTTTACTTGCAAGCTTTGCGAGAAGGAATTACCCCCGATCGCATGATGATCACATCTCTGATGAACGCCCACGTGGAAGCCGGGTCATGGGAAGGCGTTGTCCGTGTCTTCGACTATCTTCGGCAATCTTCACACTTTCGTCGTGATTTATCCATCGAGGTCTATAACACGCTTCTCAAGGCATACGTTCTCATCGGCGCACCCTTTCGTGTCGTGTTCACCGTCTTTCGCAAACTCGTGCGGGTTGGCGTGCGTCCCGACGGCTACACATACGCCTTGGTCATTCAATCCGCTTGCGACGCAGGGAAGATGGACGTTGCCAAAGAGTTGTTTGCCGAGATGGAAGACAAGGATCTGTCTGAGCCGCTGCAGCATTTCGACACATACATACTCAGCATCATCATAGCTGGGCATGTACGGCAAGGATCTAAAGCGCGAGCAATGGCCTGTTACGAGAGTATGCAACGTCGCGGGATTAAACCCAATTCTGTTACCTACAAGCAGATCCTCTGTGCATACGCCAACGATGGGACGGAAGAAAGCTTGAAGATCGCGGAATCGTTCTTGAAACAGGTCATGGACGCAGACACGAACGACAATAGTTGGACCGGTCTGGAATCTCGTCCATCTGCTCTTGGAAATATCCACGGCCCACTTATGCTAGCGTATGCAAGAAAAGAGCGGCCCGAGCAAGTTGCGCGGTTGTTCAATGGCATGTTGGAGGCTGGCGGCGAGCCATCTCTACAGTCTCTTACCGTCCTTTTGGACGTTCATCGCCGTACAGACAATATCGATGCCGTGCGCCAATTATGGCCTCAAATCTGGACGCTCGCCTTGCGGCTCTCTTACGCTGAAGAACTTTTCAGGGGATCCACCACCACACCTGTGCCCAAACGACACTCGAACCTCTTGTGCATGCCGCTGTCCATCTACATCGATGCCTTGTCCGTGGCAGGCGATCACCGTGCGGTATTGGATGCTTGGACCAAGGCAAAAGCGGAGGGGTTTTATTTTGACGCACACAACTGGAACCATCTAGCCGTCGTGTTAGTTCGAGCGGGCGAACTAGATCGTGCCTTTGAAGTGCTCGAGCGTGTTCTCATTCCGTATTCGCGCAAAGGTCCAGTCATCAGGGACCCATTCCCTGAGTCACCATTAGTGTTTGACACGATGGACCCTGAATCGGAGATGCCTGCTTCGGACGCGCCTATGCGCCGGGAGGGACGCAGGGCGGAAGCGGTCAAGATTGCGACCTGGAAGGCAGAAACTTTACTGGCCACGTCGCAGGAATCGACCGATTTCGCACATCCGTTGCATATACTCCATCAGGTCATTCCTGGTTTGTCCATGTGGCGTCCGCATGTCGTCACGCTGCAGGTCTTGTCCAGCGTACTCCGACATTTGCGCAGAGGTCTCCTTGTACAGCCAATCTACGGACCGGGTGCGCCACCGGCCACTCATGAACATGCCGACGCGCAAAGTCAATTGGATATTGCTAGCGTCACACTGAAGCGCATCTATCGCAGCTACCCGGAAGCTGTCCGCGCAGTCGTCCTCTATGAGAGAGGACAGGCTCGGCGTGAGGCAGCACAGCGGTCGCCCAAGCAATGGATCAAAGCAAAGCAACAAGTAGTGGATACATTAGGGGGTGGAGACGCTATCGGGTTTCATGGGTAATAATGATGATTGACTGGGAAGCGAGTCGAAAATGCCCCCAGACCCCCGTCTGCGCATCATGTGTCATCCGACGAATCGGAACCCTCTGAGTCGCCCTCGCGAGTTGGCCTTCGACCTGGTCTACCGGTGCCATGCCGGTTCCTCTGTGCAAATCCGAAGCTAGTCAGCTTCCGGCAGGATCGGAAGAGGAAGGATCTTACCAATGGAAGCTTTTGTCCTTGGTTGCCAAAAGCGATCGAGAGGGCGGTGGTTTCTTGCGCGAATAGAAATGTGAATCTGGGCGTGGAATAGACTCCGGCTTACATACCTGGTACGCCTGGGAATCGCTTGGCGGAGAACACAACAAAAGGTTCCGTAAACGTCTGCGCCAGCACAGGAGATGTATTTGTGTGAACGCGCAGCGCGCCGGCATCAGGAGATGGTGAACTGGGATAAGAATAAGACAATCAATACCACAGCCTTGAGTTTCCCCAAAAGGATAAACGTGCGCACTCTCCAACGTTCATTAGCCGTAAACGTAGTCGAAACGTCCCTAGAGGTATAATTTGAGGATAGGGTTAATGAAAAAAAACTACCTCGTGATTAAGTTGGGCGAACCTTCCGTGCGTACGGATAGGTCTTGAAAGAGGAAAAACACCCCGGGTATCTGGTGCTCGTCCAGGAGACGACAAGCGTTGGAAGAGAGAGGTCCTACGAGCGTCCGCGTATATACATGACGGGGAAGTGGATGAGAAGGCGCATGGGGTGAAGAAGATGAAGACGGGTTGCTTTGTGGATGGCTGGTTTGATAGCACGGCGTTTGAGGGGATTGATGTGGATAAGCTGGTGCGCCGTAGAGCGCCGGTGTATTATCATAATTCGCTGCATAAGAATCCTGCTGAGATTGATTCCACTGATGATATTCACGTGTGTCGGGTTGAGCCGTTGGGTGATAAGGGCGATCCATATCGTTGCCGTGGCCGTTGTTGTTGTAGAGGCTGGCTTGAGAATGGGTGGAGGTTTGGTACGAAGAGTCGGCACCAGGCCAATGGCGAAGGGAGGAAGCGTCTGTGGATTGACTGTTCCAGGGTTCGCCAGTTGCAGGGGCGGGAATGCCACTTCTTTGGGTATTGCGAAGCTGCTGGCTTTGAATGCTGTGCGAACTTTGTGCACCAGCATGGGGATAAGCCCAACCATTCGGAGAATCGGGGGACGTGGAGTAGGCATTCGAATTGGAGTAAGTGATGGCCTCGGAAATCGAGGGGTCAGAGGACGCGTAAGAATAATTAGAGGTGTTGAAGACCGAGGGATCAGAGGACATGATGGTGCTCATGACTGGCTAACGGTGGGCCTGAGCGATTTCGAGGAGGAAAAGAAGGAGACGGGCCCACCTGCGAGTCTAAAGAGGGGCGAGCAGAGCTGGGGGTCGAGTGAGAGGAGGAGGGACTGGCATGGTCACTGCGGGGAGAGGGGGCGGCACCACGAGACTTTTTTGGTTTCGCGACGGCAGCAGGGACGTAGCGGTCCGTGGAAGAGGAGGGATGGAGGACGAGATTCATCTCTCGCTTGCCGTCTGCAGACCACAAGTCTACGGACACGAGAAAAAAAGAGCAATCGAGTTCGCTGGGAACGAAAAACGTCAGCGGGGACGCGGGACGTAGGAGAGGGCATACTTGACGTCGACGATGGAGTTGTCCTCTCTGCGCACGATCATCTTGGCGACGGCGGCGGGAGCGAGGGGACGACGATCCTGGACGGGTGAGCACACGTGGTAGAGGCGTCGGAGGAGACCGACCTTGTCACCAAAACCGCACATGCGGGCACGAAGGGGGTGCTGCACTACCTGCAAAGAATAGTGTCTAGAACGCGGCGGTCAGCGGGGGACGACAAATGGAAACGGGCGCACTTGTGACCGAGCCACTGACCCCAACAGTCTGGGCCGGACATGGTGGTTCGAGGTTGGGAATCTGATAAGATAAGTTCACACGACAAATTTTATTTTATTCCGTCCCTCCATGGCGTCCGCAAAGCAAGTCCTCCTCGACCTCGTCGCCAGAGAAAACAAGTCCTGTGCAGACTGCGGCAACCCGAACCCCCACTGGGCATCAGGTCTGTACTCCGCAAACGCCCCTAGATCGTGTCTCATCGACCCTAGTCAGCTTCGCCGTCTTTCTCTGTCTCCAATGCGCCGGCGTGCACAGGGGCTTTGGCGTGCATATCAGGTATGCTGCCACGCACCCAAATCACTCCCTAGCCGACCTTCTTTGCCATCAGCTTCGTTAGATCCGTGTCGATGGATTCCTGGCACCCCGATCAGCTCAGACGCATGCAGCTCGGCGGAAATGCTGCCTTTATCGACTTTGTCCGCGCATACTCCCCCCCCGAACAAGGCGGCTACACCCCCGGCATGCCTCCACACGCCCTCTACCATTCCTGGGCTGCCACCCAGTACCGCGAAAAGGTCCGTCCCTCGGTTCCTTTTTTGCTCCCGCTCACCCTTCACAAGCTCGATTTCGCCCTCCTCGACAAACCTTGGTCCTCATACCCTCCCCCCGACGACGTCCCCTCCCCTGCCCACCCTCTTCGCAAGGCACGTGCTTCTCCACGTGTACCCCCTTCCGATGCCGGTCAAAAGTCCGCGAACGAATCCTACTTTGCCTCTCTCGGCCTCGCCAACGCGGCTCGCCCCACCGACCTGCCCCCCTCTCAGGGTGGCCGTTACCAAGGCTTTGGAAACACCCCTTCTACCCCTCCCCCGTCGCAACATCCTTCCCTTGGCCTCACTTCCGCTGCCGTCCCATCGCTAGCCGACTTTCAGGATAATCCATCTGCCGCCCTCACCAAGGGGTGGTCCCTCTTTTCCGCCGCCGTCGCTGGTGCCTCCCGTGTCGTAAACGATAATGTCATTCAGCCTGGCTTGGACCGTGTGAGAGATCCGAACCTGCATGCCAGCGTTCGCGGTTACGTCTCCGAGGCACAAAAGTGTGCACAAGCCGCGGGTCAGTCCGTGAATGACTGGTCAAAGGACCAACTCGGCGTCGATGTCGTCGACCATGTAAATACTATCGTGGGCACCGTCAAGGATACCCTTGGTCCCGGTCCTTCTGCATCTGGCTATGGTTCTCTCCCTCCCCACGACGAAGGTGACACATCTGCCTTGTATGACGATACCAACGATCTCTTCCACGAGCATTCTGGCGCAGAAAAGCCGGTCGACGAGGCAAAAAAGGATGACTGGGACGAGTGGCAGGATTTCTGATAGACATGTACCTACTTACTTCCGCTACCGGAACATTACCCAATATACAAGCTCCGTGCCGATTCATGTCCGCCCGTCTTCCATTCACACTCTCCGCAATGTTGCAAGCCGTCCTCTCTACATCACCTCGCCTCGTCGCGACCTCGATTGTCGCTAGGCGACTTTATCATGCCTCCGTCCTTCCTTCCCTCGTTTCGACCACCTCCCCCGAGTTTCAGCAAAAGGCACAGTGCATGGATGGTCTCGTAGCAGATCTCCAAGCCAGCATTGCTCTCGCAAAGGAGGGCGGTGGTCCCAAAGCACAGGAACGCATGCGGGGCAAGGGAAAGAGGCTCCCGAGAGAGAGGTCGGTCTCCCTCCCCAGTCGCAAGCCTGTCTTCACACCCGCGTAGGCTCTCATTACTCCTCGATCCGAACACCCCTTTCCTAGAGCTGTCACAGCTTGCTGCACACGATGTGTACCCAGGAGAAAACATTCCTGGCGCGGGAATCATCACCGGCATTGGTCGGGTGGCTGGAAAAGAGTGCATGGTGGTGGTCAACGACGCTACCGTGAAGGGTGGCTCGTACTATCCCTTGACGGTGAGCCGAGTCGTTACTTGAGCGTATCGACATATCTGACATCTCTCCCCAGGTAAAGAAACACCTTCGCGCCCAGGAAATAGCGCGCGAACATGGCTTACCCTGCATTTACGTCGGTGGGCGTTTCCACCACGCGGCTTTTGACCTCAAGCTGACCCGATGCAGTGGAATCTGGAGGTGCCGCACTTCCCCATCAGGCTAACGTACGTCCCACGTCGCGTAACATATGCATCGCGCGCTGGTACTACTGATACCAGGTATTTCCAGACAAGGAGCACTTTGGTCGAATTTTTTACAACATGGCTTGTGGAATCATCGTAGAAATTTGACCGTGATTAACACGATCGTAGGCCCAAATGTCTGCCCTCGGAATTCCGCAAATAGCATTAGTACATGGCATATCTGTTGCTGGTCAGCTCCCATCCGTTTTCTCTTTCCCCGTTCTTACGTACGTCCAGGTGGTGCTTATGTCCCTGCTATGGCCGACGAGAACATCATCGTTCGCGAACAAGGGCGCATCTTTCTTGCTGGTCCTCCTTTAGTCAAGGCTGCAACAGGCGAAGAGGTTGACGAGGAAGTATTGGGTGGCGGCCAGATGCACTCCAGCGAGAGTGGCGTAACCGATCATCTTGCAAGAGATGACGACCATGCGATAGAAATCGCACGGGGAATCGTCGGTGACATGGGATCCGCGGGCTGGCGAGCCATCGGGGTGAGCACTAGTAAAGGTTTTCGGATCGGATGGCTAAAGATAATCAAGCCTTCTCTTCCGCCAGAAAATCCGTTGTACCCCGCGTCCGAACTGCACGGTATTGTTGGCACTGACCTCCGACAACCATTTGATATGAGAAACGTTATTGCGCGAATCGTAGATGGTAGCCGGTTCAGAGAATTCAAGAAGGAATATGGCACTACAATCGTGACGGTGTGTAATTTTCCCTGCAGGTGATAACAAGGTTGACTTTCCTGTCAGGGATTTGCACACGTCCATGGATATCAGGTTGGTATTGTCGCCAACAATGGCATTCTCTTCTCTCCCTCGGCATTGAAAGCCACCCATTTTATCCAACTCTGTTCTCAACGAAGAATACCACTCCTTTTCCTTGTCAACGTAACCGGTGCGTTTCGTCCATCATGGTATGCCGAACCTATCCTGACACTGTCACAGGCTATATGGTAGGTTCCAAGGCCGAAAAGGGTGGGATAGCAAAGGATGGCGCGAAGATGGTCCGAGCTGTGGCGTGTGCCGACGTTCCAAAGTTGACCGTTGTCGTTGGTGGTAGTTTTGGCGCAGGGAACTACGGTAGCTTTTTACTCACACCTGTTAACGCCGACGCGACTGATATTCACACATGAAGGCATGTCTGGACGCGCGGTGAGTCGTCCGGTTGTCTTTCCGACCATTGCGCTAAAAGGCGACATCAGTATTCACCACGATTTCTATGGATGTGGCCCGTGAGTCCCACGGTCGCTATATTTGGCCCGAAAATTGACGAGTATTTAGAATGCAAAAGTGTCTGTTATGGGATCAGGACAGCTCTCACAAGTGATGTCCACCGTCTCGAAGTTGGGATCGTTTCTCACGCCTACACACACTTTTGTTGACAATTTTGGCTAGAGATCCAAACCAACACTCTAGTTTAAAGGCCGACATAGAAGCGCAATCGACGGCGCTCTATTCCACGGCTCGTTTGTGGGACGATGGCATCATTCAACCTACACAAACTCGTGACGTAGTCGGGCTTGCACTTGCACTTGCGGCCAGGCAGCGCATACCGACATTGTCGTCCACTTTGGAAGGGTCAGGGAGAGGTTTCGGTGTCTTCCGAATGTGAATTAGCACATTTGATCGACATTACCAAATCTAGTTATTTATCTCTAATGGGTTAGCCAAATAACACGACATGCAATGACTCTTCTCCATTCTGCGCCAACTACGCCAAAGTTGGGGTAGAAACAAAGCTTTCGCATCACGCCGTCATGGAAGACGAGTCGCTTTTGAAGCGTCTATCCGCAGAGACGCGCGCAAAACTACGCTCAACCCAAATCCTGACGTCCCTGCCCAGCATAGTCTCCGAGCTCTTGCAGAACGCTATTGACGCTGGAGCGTCACAAATTGATATAGGTGTCGATTGCGCCGAATGGAGCTGTTGGGTCCTGGACAATGGATCAGGATTTTCAAAAGATGGTCTGTACAAAATCGGCCAGGATTCAGAGAATGGGCGGTACAGTGAGTCATTCACGTTGCTGTTTTCCGTTCTTCTGAGTTAACCGCCGCTCACAGATTCTTCCAAGGCCTGTGGTCCTGCTTCAATTGAAGCAGTTTCCACCTTTGGCTTCCGAGGAGAAGGTAAACAATCTTGAGCAATCGGGTCCGAGGCACACATTCACGTCTTACCTGCAGCCCTGGCATCTATGGCGGATCTCTCTTGCTTGGAGATTTCATCTCGTACGGAAAGATCTCAGGAGAGTTGGTCCATCATTGTCAAGGTGGTCCTTCCCCTAAGATTTGTCCCATCGTGTTTAACACGCGATTCCCAGGCCGGAAAGACTCTTTACACAGGTCCATCGATTCGTTGGCGAAGAGAATATCCTGGAACCGTCGTATCGATCCGAGATGCATTTTTCAGCGTGTGTACCGGCATCGATTAATAGGCGCGTATAGTAACAATTGAACAGCTCCCAATTCGCCGTCAGTCTCACCCTGCGCCAAACAAGACAATTGAATTGATTCGGCAAGAACTCGAGGCTTACGCACTGGTGTTCCCGAACCTCTCTTTGTCATTACATGACGTGAGCAAGACGAAAGAATGCATCAATCCCCACAAATCACATCTCCTCAAGATACCAAAGGTGATTGTCCATCCATTTCCAATCCCTCGTTTCACGCTTCCATCCAATCTAGACTCGTTCCACCCTTGCGGCATTTCGACATTTCTATGGTCGCGCATTCACGGAGGAAAGTCTATTTCTGCATGTTAGCATTCCATGCATGATAGTCAAGGAAATTGCATTTTCCAGTGCGTGGAGGAGATAGCCGCCACTTCCGGACAGCTCCATATCGAGGGGTTTATCTCACTCGTTGGAGCGCATACAAAGGTACTTCCATTCCACAATCGAAGTAATCCCCTATTTGATCTCCCTCGGCCCGACAGTCATATCAATTCTTGTGTGAGTCACGTACGGCTGAACCCTGATTCGGTTACACATTGTTCCTTGTCTAGATATCAACAAACATCCGATATCATTTTGTGACCTTCACCGCTTAATCGACACTCGCTTTTCTGCGAGCACGTTTGCAAAACATGTATGACACTCAATTCTATTCACAGAATGGCTGATGTCTTTCTTTCCTGCAGGCGTACGATGAAGGAGGGGAAACGAGCCTGCGCCCAAGTTTGTTTTTATGTTCCGCGCCATAGGAGGTAGTCTCATCGAAACTTCCAGCTGCGCGCCGGTCTCCCCGTAAAGGAGAGATGAAGCCGGTTTACGTCCTGAACCTGATCATTCCCGTGAAGCACATCGATAATTGCCTGGAACCTTCGAAATCAGCGGTCGAACTGGATGTAGGCACCCTCGTTTCTTCGGTCCAATATTGCCGTGCTGACCCGCATGGTCCCTAGAATAAAAATGTCGTGACTTCTTTCTTATCTACCACCATTCAATCATTCTTGGTTCGCCACAACTTTGCGCCAGATAATAGAAGCGGCGAAGACCCCGAGGGTGGCAGCTCGAAAAAGAAGCGTAGGTTTGCCTCGGATAATCTGAAGACGCCGTCGAGCTCGGTTCAGCCCGAGAGAAATGGGACGCCCGAAGTAGCCGTCCATGTGGTACGTGCCTTGGCTCGTGAGTAGGTGTCAATTTATTTAGAAACTTGACAAGGGAAATATTCCTGTGGCTGATGCGCAGAAGACGATCTGGAAAGATCCATCGACCGGGGAATCTTTTGTCATCGATAGTCGTACGGGAAACTCCTATCCCCAATACGCCCATTTTACCGTGGGTACGGACGGACCAATCGAGACAGGTCCGAAGAGGCGAACATTGCGGGCAACCCAGCAGACTACCGGAGAAAATGCTGGCAGAGACCACGCACCCGATTGGCTGCGAGAGGCTTTACAGGTGTGCTTCTTCCCTCCCACACCGCCTGTTACCACTGAGACTTCTAAAAGGCCAACGCCGCTTTTGCGCTCAAGGAACCCAAGATACGCTCGCTCTCCCTCGTAACGAATCAGGATACCGACTATCGAAGCTCAGACACTTGCCACAGTTGCTGTCGCACGAGCTGTCTCACGGAACGTACGATCTCGAACTGCTACCTACAGCCTGGCTCATCCGGTTTTGGCGTGTCTCAAATACGTTTCCAAAAAGACGATTTACGAAAGGCACGGATAATCAGTCAGGTAGATTTCAAGTTCATCGCATGTGTCATTGGTTTGGACCAGGACGACCCTTACGGTAAACAGAAAGTAGAAAGCTGCAAAGATGGGCCCCCGGCGCATGCGAAAACACTCGTCCTAGTCGATCAGCACGCCGCGGATGAGCGTGTACGTGTCGAACGATTTTTGGAGTCCATTTGTCGTGGCTTCCTCGGGTATCATGAAGGAAGTGGGGGTGTGGAGACAAAGCGGTTGTCTCCTCCGGTACCTGTTTTACTTACCAAACATGAAGCCCGCCGCCTCGCGGAGCTTTCAGATTTCCAAAAGGCATTCGAGTCGTGGGGTTTTCGATTCACGGGGATCGACCAAATCCAGTCGGAGCCTGGGTGTGAGATAGACGTCAATGGTGGTTACACTCAGGTCTTTGTGAGTTCCATTCCCGAGATTGTGAGCGAAAAGGTGCGCCAGTGTGATGGGAGTTGTGGACACATGCTAAGGTCGAGCTATAGCTATTATCGGGCAAGGAGTTGCAAGAACTCATCAAGGGTTACATTGGTGCACTGGAAAATGGAGAATTCGAACCACGTGACCCATGTCAGCATGGCCCTGCAAGCACGGACGAGGAGACGAAATGGCTCAAAGCTCTACGATGGTGTCCGCGCGAATTGCTCGACTTGGTCAACTCAAAGGCTTGTCGAGGTGAACGCGCTTCACTTTTAATGTGCGCCGACGTTCAAGAACAATCTAGGTGCAATTATGTTCAACGACCCCTTGAACATGGAACAATGTGAGCGTTTGATAAAACAACTGTCGACCACTGTTTTTCCATTTCAGTGTGCCCACGGAAGGTGATTTTCGACGACCGTCTCGGTTGCATTGAAAATATTTATTTTCTTCTAGACCGTCTCTTGTTCCGTTGACACGCCTGGATGCGAGGAGTGGAGGACGTAAAGAACTGGAATGGGAGAACCTTGTGAGGTCGTGTGACGTCAAGCCGAACTGAGCCGAAGTCACGACGTCATACAGTGTGGCGTACCGTACGTATAAAGAGGCGCGCGTCGTCGTTGATCCGTCTTGTTTCCCATCTCCCATCTTGCACTTCTTGTATAATAATCACATACCCGACAATCCGATTATCATCCACCGATGCCCAAGCAGATCACCAAAGTCGTGTACAAGCCGGATACGCAATCGACTGATGAGTACATGATCATCGTGAATCCTGCAGAGGTACTTTTCTGCGATGCGGCTCTCCGGAACCATATCTGATGTGTCTCTTCTCGCAGTTCAAGAAATGGAAGTCTGGAGGTGAATCTCGATTTCGATTGGGGGTATCATACGTATAGCTAACTCGTTCCCTTTCAAGACACGTAAATGAACATGTTGTATGCGAGTACTTCTGACCGATTTCTCAAAAGGGCGATTCCTCTCGCAGATGTCGTCGACTGTATGTGCATGATATATCTATTCCAACCTGAGCCACTCATGTTCTCTAGCATTTGAAATATTTCATTCGCCCCAGGGTTCTCAAGGGTACCTGGGCCGCCCTTCTAAACAACAGCTTGAAAATACTTTTGGAACGTCCAAAGACATGGACGTCATCAAGATCATGTTGGAGAAGGGTAAGGAGCAACCTGGTGAAGGAATCCAATCGGGATCGTTTAGTACAAACGCTACGAGGGGAAGTGCTGTCTTGGACAGGGGTAGGGGTTTGTCGGGCATCTGAAGAAGGAATGTAAAGCCTACCGTGTGCGAATAATGAAATTTGGCCAGTGTCACGTGATGTATTAGTATTACCTCCATCCAACGCTGGTTGTTTGAATCCATCCTTCATCGTTGACGGCGTTGCTCACCAGACTAACTAATACGCCTCATCCACGGGACGCCAAATATTCACAGCTGAAATATACCCCTCATGGACACTCTTCGTGCTGTAAAGTGCGTTTTACTCGAATATCACCTCAGGGGCGTTCACCCATGTACATCAGTGGTAAAAAACGTGCGTTCGATACCAGATCCTCTTCCTCTCTCTCTCCCGTACCAGATGATCCCCCTCCGAGGATTAAGAAATGTCCGCGCTAGTCACTTTTCGTGATGCTTGTCTTACCGTGTTCACAGCCAAGTGCGAGACCCGACCGTGTCCTGCTTGCTCGGAGCTCATCCCTATCCGTCTCCTTGCAGCACACGCCGAGCTCGAAATGCAGCGTGTCGAGGACATCATCAAACATATTGGTGACGCAGAGGTGCTGACGGAGGTGGACGACCTTGAGGAGGGGTATGTATCTCGCTCTTTTCCCGCGTAAACGAGGCAGAAGACAATTCACCTGTTGGTTCCACTACGTTCAGTCCAAGAACAGGTAAACGGCGATCGGCTCTCAAGGCACGGCAGTCTCTCACTGCGCTCCAACCGTTGCCTCGTATTCCCGTCCTCGCAAACACGGCCACGACCGCTATTGCAGTAGAGCGTGCCATTGCGTACATCACGCGCCGTCGCAAAGCGAGACACGCACGACTCAAGGAGCTCGCCAAAGAGGAGCCGACCTGGTTCACGAGAGGGATCGTCTGTCCGGTGTGTTCGCAGACGGTCCATGGCGATGGCGATGTCATGGAAGCGCATGTCGATGCGTGCTTGGCGTACGAGAGCCGACGTGTCCAGGTCGAGCGGGAACGCAATCAAACCACTCGTCCATTGCGCGGAGACGAAGACGTCGATGTCGATGTCGGAGAGGATTGGGAGGCAGAAGAGAGTCGTGCACGGGTGATCACAAGCGCTAGTTTGAGAGGGACGGGGATTCATGTTCGCACCTCGACAATAGATGATACAGAGGACGACATTGACATCGACGGAACAGACGATGCCGTGTTCGGGGATGCACAATTCGGAGAGGCGGATGTACTGAGGGAAGGGTTGGACGCGGACGGGGCTGAACACGATGGCCGACGGTCGAATCACGACTGGCAACCTCAAGCTCTCACCCTGACGGACGTCAGCTCACCGTCACGAAGCTCTGACGAAGAAATGGACAGGTTGGACTCGGCTATCCTAACTGCGCGTTCACGAGGGGACAGTCTTGCGCTCATAACAGCCCTGGAAGCCAAGCTAGACGCCATAGTAGGTTTTTGGCTTGTATGTGTCACCCTATACAGCTAATATGTCGCATGGTCAGCCTGCACCGGCGACCTGTCGGATCTGTCTGTCGTTGTATGTGGACCCGACGGTATCGACAGGGTGTTGGCACACATGTTGCGCAAAATGTTGGTTGAGGTGTCTTAGTGCGACGAAACTGTGTCCAATGTGCCAGCGTATTACGGGAGCATCTGAACTGAGGAGAGTATATCTATGATACTACCGTTTAATGAGGCAACCTTGATACTAAAGGTCGTTTAGCAAAGACGAAACAAGGCGGAATAATGGTGATGCTCATATCTGGCCTCGAGTATCGACAGAGGGATCCCTGTTCCAACCAAACTCGGGGTGGTTACACAACGGGGGACATTCAGGGTCACAGTGGACCACCACGGTGTTTGAATCTTGGCGAAAGGGGGGAGCGGAAAAAATAAACTCACTAGGACTCGTCGACGGTTCAGGAGAGGAGAAATAAAGAGTGAGAGGTGGGTACTTTTGGAGAGAATTATAGAATACACGTGTGCATATGATAGTCTAGGCAAGCGGGCTAATGAGCCTGAGTGGAGGAAGTGAGTACAGAACCAGGTGAGACGGGAGAGACGAACTTGATGAACATGGGCTGAGGCGAGCTCCTGGTGTAGCCAATGTAAATTATCATTGGAATCCAACCATAGTGCAGCACGGTCTGCGGACGGGTGAGCATGTCTCAGCGGTGCGAGGGCAAACATACGCGACCCAGGTCGACAATTTTGAGGATGCGTTCCTACAATGTTCGGATGAGCAAGAGGAGGAAGAGAAGGGAGGAGAAGGGACCTTTGTCTCTTCGGAGGGCATGTTGGAAAGACGAAAAAAAGAGATGATTGCAACTCCGCCAAAGATGGCTCTTGGATCGACCTCGTCGGCGGTTTTCTTGCAAAATTTGTCGGATGCAACGCCGTGAGTCGTCCTCGTCCTCGTCCTCGTCGACGTCGTCGCTCATAATCACGAAAAAGTAACCGCCCGACATCGCTGACGATCCACCCGACCGCCCTCCTCTCCATCCTTGATCACTACCTCCGTCGTACGGACGCTCAGCACCGCGTCATCGGAACTCTCCTCGGCACACGCTCCCCATCGACCCCATCCTCTGCACTGACCGTCGTCCATGTCTCCCATGCATTCGCTGTCCTCCACTCGGAGACGGAAGAACAGGTCGCCGTCGATGGCGATTACCACCGCGCCATGTACGAAATGTTCCTCAAAGGTCGTGGCGAGACTCTCGTGCCGTCCGGGACGACCAGTGCAGGAGTCGGTGTAGGTCCTCAGGGCAGAGAAGGTCTCAGCATCGTCGGCTGGTACGCTACCGGAAGCAGCGAGGGCGGGCAGGCGGGGTTAGACACTTTTTCCGCACTCATTCAAACATTTTATGAGCAAGAGACGGCACCCTTTCCCGCCGTGCACGTCGCACTTGATACCGGAACAGAGGAGGGCGTCGGGGCGGGCGTGAGGGCATACGTTAGGTCAGTCTTTTGACCCCGTTCTGTCGTTCGCTCATCGATATGATAAATCTCAGCTCCCCGGTGGGCGTGCATCCAAAAGCAGAAAATTGCGTATTCGTGCCCATCCCCTGCGACCTGAAATTCCACGAGTCTGAGCGTGCTGGACGTGAGTCGTCCCTGTGTTTCGTTCTACCGTTCATTCACGCCGTCCCAGTCGATGTCCTCCTCTCCTCTTCCTCGCCCACAGCATCAAATACCCTCCCTACCTCGTCTCTCCCGGCTCTACACACAGCCCTCATGAGTACTTGGAATGCGCTCGACCGCGTGCTTGCACACGTCCAAGCCATTCTTCGCGGAGAGATCCCCCCAGATCCAACGCTTGGAAAGTATCTGTGGAACGTGCTCGGGGCAATACCTGACGAACAAGGTGGGTGGGCAACTGCACTAAAAGATAGCGTCATGGTATCCTATCTGGCGAATCTGGTGAGAGGTCAGGCAGAGGTTGCGGCGAGACTGGCATTGGCAGGCGGAGCATGAAAGTCAAAAAATGTAGAATTTAAAACTGCAGGCGGTGATGTAGCATACATCATTAGCTGTTGAAAATTCTCGAGTGTTGTAGATCATGTCTCATGGCGAGGATTTCACCTAATGGCCATGTGTTGGCGGGCACATCTTGATGATCGCGGTCACGATCGTACAAGATGGTGGTGGAGATGGAGCTACACTGGGTGACCAACGTGTCGACCATGGGACGTACGTGATGCAGCAAGATCTGCTGTGCAAGATAGGGACCGATAATGTTCATACGTACAGCGGCTGATAGGAGCGAGCGGGCGTGGAGAAAGAGAGCGAGGTGCTGTGCACGATCTGAACGGTAAGATGATCAACGAGATCGATCGAACGACGCAAGATGACGCACCAAGCGAGAGCTGGAGCGCACCTGTGAGGACGCCCCAGCAGAGCGGAAGATGGCCATGTGTCTCGCCGCGACGGACTGCGAGCTTGAGCTGATCGACGAGGGAGGCAACGGGGTGTGGACTGGGTGGTGCAAAGGCCTTGGAGTAGAGAGTAAGCAGGGCGACGCCCTGAGAGGTGGAGGCGCGACGGGCGACGTGGTTGAGCGTGATGGAGTCGTAAAAGGCGTCGAAAGAGATGAGTGTGGCGAGAGGGTCACGCGCGAGGACGGGGGCCACGACGCGATGGGCGTCGGACACGACGGGGAGAGCGGTGTGGGCATACGAGTGGAGGCTGTCGTGTACAAAGCCAACGACGCTGTGCGGGGCAGTGACGAAGCCGTGTGTGCTGAAAGACTCGAGGCCAGACGAGGCGACGAACGAGCCCGTCGGGAGATTCGAGTCGGCGAGGAGTAAAAGGAGAAACTCATCCATGACGACGACGATGAAGACCATCTTCAGAACACTCCAGCACGCATCACGACCGCGATCGCGACTACGACCGCACACGCTCACTGGCATCGCAAGACAGTCGACGACGACGGCGACGGTGTCGGCGTCGGTGCTCCCCATCGCGATTCCCACCGCGGCGCCTCGCTCGCCGCTGCAGCAATACGACCTCCTCGTCTCCACCGGAATTCTTCGTCCGGATGACCACCAGCGTCGCATCGTCCACCACCTCCAATCCTTTTACACTCTTCTCCTCGCTTACTCTCCTCCCTCCCCCTCTCCCGCGCCTCTCTCCTCCTCCCTCCTCTCCCGCTTCTTTTCCCGCGACCCACCAGTGCCCGACTCCGCACCACCGAATGCACCCAAGGGCCTCTACCTCTACGGCGACGTCGGCACCGGAAAGACCATGCTCATGGATCTCTTCTTTGACGCCCTCCCCGCCTCTATCACCCGTAAACGGCGTGTCCACTTTCACGCCTTCATGATCGACGTCCACAAACGGGTCCATGCCGCCAAACTTGCCATGGGCCTTATTGGCGGCGGGGGCGGCGCAAGCGTCGGCGGAGGCGACGGTGGCGACCCAATCGCCCCCGTCGCCCGAGATCTCGCCAAGGACGCATATATCCTCTGTTTCGATGAGTTCCAGGTCACCGACATTGCAGACGCCATGATCCTCAGGAGACTCCTCGAGGGTCTCTCAAAACACGGCGTCGTCTGTGTCATCACTAGCAAGTTTGTCTTTTCATTTCCCCTTCCTTCGTCACTCCTTTATGCCCATTTCTAGTCGTCACCCAGACCAGCTCTACAAGAACGGCATTCAACGTTCTAGCTTCATACCTGCGATAGACCTCCTCAAGACTCATTTACAGGTCATTGATCTCGATTCGGGAACAGGCTCGTCTATATCATTTTTTTTCTCTCTTTCAGATGCCATTTTTCTTGCTCTGCAGATTATAGACGTATACCCCGTGCGCCCTCCCACGTATACTATCACCCTCTTACTCGAGAGAACGAGGCAGAGATCAACAAGATATTCGACTCGCTCACGTCCTCATCCGACCCCGTCATCGCCAATCGGGCCCTAACTACGTTTGGCCGTGTCCTCCACATCCCCCTATCCACATCCCGCGTTGCCAGGTTCACGTTTGCAGAGCTGTGCGATAGACCGCTCAGCGCAGCAGATTACTTGGAGATCACCAACACGTTCGAGATCGTGTTCGTTACCGACGTGAAGAAGATGGGCGTTTCGAGAAAGGACGTCGTACGTACCCTGAGTCCATACATCCACGGTACGCTGAACTACCCCTTTTACAACAGGCACGGCGATTCATCACCTTTATCGACGCTTGCTACGAGTCCAAGGTCTCTTAGTTCATGTCCTGCTCCACTGTGTTTCACCCACTCACCTATCCTCGTAGACGAAACTCTTCATCTCCTCCGAAGTGCCCATCTACCAGGTCTTTTCCGACGACTCTTCCAGCGGCGAGATATCCGATCATATGAGAAGCGTCATGGACGATCTCGTAAGTCCATCTCATCTCCATCGTAGCCCACACTGATACCCGTCTCCAGGGTCTTCCCCCAGAGGTAGTCGGCGCGAGTTCCATGTTTACGGGCGAAGAGGAAATCTTTGCGTTTGCGCGTGCATGTTCACGTCTTGTTCAAATGGGAAGCCGGGAGTGGGCTGAGAGTGTTGGACAGTAGGCGATAGTGCAGGCAGCGGCGGGATTTTTAAATCAGAAGCTAGATATAAGTGCCTGCACATTTGCCTTGCTGACCAACTTTATCCGACTAAATATCCAATATCCATGAGACTTTGGAAACTAGTATACATCCAAGGTTGATTGGGACTGTACCAACGTATAATCGGTTAAACTGAAACTTGGCAAAAGAAGAGAGGAAAAAAAAAGGGAAATCATGGCACGACCCACAAGGTCAAGAAGAGGCAGGGACTTGTATAAGAACTTTAGAAAACAACAAAGAGGTCGTGGTAAAGTAGTGTAGATATCTGCACGGGTCATACGCATGAGCACTAGATTGTAGTGTGGGCACGAACACAAAACTGAGCGAAACGAAACGTAGAAAAGACGTGGGATGGGGATTGCGATTAACAGTTGCGACGCCAGAGACAAGGCAAAGTAAATAATATGAAATGGTGGCCTGCGAAGTGGATGCGAGTCAAAGATGGAAAATTGATCTGAAAATGAGGATTGGGATGTCAAACATGTCATGGTGGAGGTGGTAAGTACAGATATATAGAGTGCGCAGATGGTTTGCTGTAGATGCTTCATGCTTGTTGAAAAATATTGAGCGACTTTAATAATTCAGCCTTAACCGGCCCTGGCGGCCTCTACAGTGGAAGATGAAGGCGACAAAGCCCGATGCGGGAAATGCTGGGTGTGACCATGAGCCAAGGGAACATCTGGGCTCGAATGATCGGGTATCATAGAATGCGAGGTTGGGAGAGTGCTCGGCTGATCAGGGGGGGATGACAATGGCAATCCAAAGGGAGAGAACCCTCCTCCCGAGCCGCTGAGAGAAATGCCAAATGCATGGGTCCCACGAGGAAACGTAGTCCCGTTCGTCGAAGAAGGTGCCATATTAAAGCTATTCGAGGGAGGTGGCGAGACAAACCTCGGAGGTGGAGGAGAACGTGCGTATCCTCCAAACGCGGGTGGGGGCGACGAGGTTGGGGCCGAATTCTCGCGCCTGGTGTTTATGACCCCGGAATCGCCGTCAAAACCTTGGCGGAACTGAAATGCTTCTGCCTGGAAAGGAGAAGCGACGCCAGAGTGAACGCTAGTCTGCTGTTGTAGCGACGTCCCGGTGCCTGTTGTGGTTGGCGTGCGCACACCCAAAGGATTCTTGCTGTACGACAAGCGGATCCCGCCATTCTTGACCAGGCCACCAAGGGAATTCCCATAAAGTTCGTTCAGAGCCTTCGTAGCATAGTGGACATCCTCGAACTGAAAATCGATCATGAATGACCAGTATTAATAGATTGCAAACAAAGTACCTCAACAAAGCACATTGGTCCATTGCTCTTTTGCCTAAAACAGAGCTTCCGATACCCAGGCCGGCGAGAGAAGAGCTCCCTGAGGCTATCCTCAAGATAATTTGCAGGGTACCCCGGACCGACGGGACTAGTCGGGAGATTTCCAACGTATAAGGTATTGATGGGAGGGTTTTGGTCAACGAGGGCATTCCTAGGACCTACGGTAGCGACGTTATTCGGCACACCACTACTTGATGAACTGGTTGCATGACCAACAGAAGAGCTAGTTGCCGAGCTCGCATGCGAAGCCGGAGACGGAAGCTGTGGTGAAGTATTACCAGTGCTGACATGTCCACTGGTGCTAACAGTGAGCGGAACAGGTCCACCATCGTCAAGACCACCTGTGCTTGATGTAGAGCTTGAAGGCGGCGCAGGTGGACGACCGACTACCGGTTCATCAATGATGGAAGAAAAAGCATGTGTGGAGCGCATGATTCCTGATCGATGAGGAGGAAGCATACCATCTTCTTCATTCAGGGAAGGCGAGAAGGGTATATTTGATTTGGGTGGCGATGCATCTCGAGGTGAAGGAGGCCTAGGAACGACCGAAGCTTTGCGTGTTCCATAGAAGGATGTTGCGACATCACGCTCGCAGGGGGAAGGTTGATCCCATGGGCCAACCACTTCACGTGATCCACTTTCATCCCTACCGGATGTCTGAGTGATGATCCCACCGAAGCCATTTCCGAGCATGGGGTTAGGGCTAGAGCTGGCGCCGTCACCGGAAGTAGGTCCAGAGGGGCAGAGAATAGCACTTTGTACGTTTCTGGAGATAGTCGAGGGCGGATGGAATGCATCGTAAACAGCAGGGTTCCCAGTGAACATTCGTACTGCTTCTCCCGGAGCAGTTTTGAAATCCTTCCGTCTGAGCCTCTCTCTTTCTTCTTCATCTGCAAGAGCTCGTTCTCGTGCTCCACGACCAGTAACGCCCATCCCAAGGTTAAGACCCACAAGAGCCTCCCGTCTCCTCTCCCGATCCCTTTCCCGATCGTCTTCGTTATTATCCCCAAGTCTTCCCTCCCGCCATCCGCCACCGAGGCCGTTGTAGCTTAATGCGCTCAGCGCACTCAGGTCTCTTTCGCGCACAGCCAAAGAATCACTTCCACTAAGCGAGGCAAGGGCGTTCATGTTAACGTTAGAGTTGAGATTGAGACCGGCAGCAAGACCAGCGAGCGTGTCAGGTGTGACGCCAAGGCCCAGAGCGCTGAGGCCGCCGTTCAGTCCAGCAAGAGCGTTCAGGTTATTGCCAAGAGATATACTACCGTTGCCTGAACTGGTGCTCCCAATACCAACGCCGCGCTTCGTATGAAGGTTTTTCTTCGCCATCTCTGCTTTTAGCACGGAACCCTTCTCAATATCAACTCGTCGACCTTGAAGCATATCTCTTGCTTCTAGAGCTTCTTGGCGAGTCCGGAACTTGGCAAAGCCGATTATTTGCTTGCGAGGAGGCTGGCCACCTGGGCCTTGAAAATGGCCGGATTCGTCGTTGAGTGGAAGAGGGAGAGGCGGCCAGGAAGTAGTCGGGCCATCTCGCCCATTATCGACTACGACACCTCCTTGGTTGACGGTAACAATGTTGTATGGGTCATTTGGGCCTGAATTAAAGTATGAAGAATATGAGGAGCTGCCGCGTAAGGGAAGCCCAGAAGGAGTGCCACCTGAAGATCCATAAGCAGTATACTCCTTGTTAGGAATCTTGAGAGTGGCAGCTTCGAAGCCAGAGGAAAAAGTAAACATGTTTTGAAACTCTCGCTCCTACCAATAAATGTTGTAGGCAAATACAAAAGTCAACTCGAACCAACAAACCTGCATGTCATCCGGGAAGCCCACGACGAAAATCGTAGATATTTCTTCTTGTTGACCGCTCCCAGTCTGGGGTTCAGCACTTGCATTCAATGGCCCAGAGGCACCTAGACCTCGAGTAACTCCTGTGCCACTACCAATTGTCCCACTGCTTTGGAGATGAGGGCCGTAAGGCGTCTGACTCTGAAGGTGCATGCCATTCAAGTAGGATACTTGACTTGTGGAACTGTTATGGGACAGCGGATGGAAAGAGTCGTGCGTTTTCACCGAATGCGTCTGCAAAAATGGATCTAGGGCGAATTGTTGAGGTACCTTGCCGGTCAATGGAGGACTACTTCCAAAGTCAACTCCTCGCGGTTCAAATCCGGAAGACACAGAAGACCCCTGTTGCGAGAGCTGATGCTGAATACCCAGAGGGTGACTGGCAAGGCTTTCAGAAGCGCTCACAAATGATTGAGAAGTAGTGGAAGGTGTGTGGACTTGTCGCATCCGGAATGAACTTGGAGGTGGATTGCTTGAACTGGGATGAACAGGGTGGGCGCCGTTGATTCCATTGTAAGCGTTGAACGACGACCTGAAAGGGCTTGCTCCAAAATCACCCGGCAACTTTGTCCCTTGGGGTGGCACCTTCAGGGAGAGACTCTCTGGCTCGGATAGGTAGTCAGGAAGGTGGAAATTATTGTTACTGTTATACACCGATTGACCCCCACCCTGGGCGAATACCGACTCTGAAATAGGATGTTGGTGGTTGCCATCAGTATTCGGCAGCATCTGCGAGGAGCGATGCAGAATGTCATTGGTGGCATGATTGCCACTGTGATCGATGTTAGATGGAGAGTCAGAGCAGCCAGATGGACAACGCAATTGAGTCTCTGGAGAAGTCACAATCGAGTCCGTGTTGGATGCGGGCTGCGACATGGCAAATGGCTGCTGATGGGGGAGACGAATGGGTTCTGCGTCACCCTGAGCGTCAAGCGAATCCAACAAAGAGCGATTGATGAGGTCTTCTTCCAGAGGTTGCGACCGAGGAGTGGACGAGATGGGAGCTGTGGGCGCCAGGATGGAGAAATTGAGATATCTGGAGAAAATTACAAGCGATTGAAGCTATGTGATAGACTAGTAGTTGAACATCAACAGTCGGTGAGACCAACGCAGACGGTGGGAAGCGTGGCGGGAGGTAGCGCAAATACGAGGACTGCTAGTATGAATACAGTGGAAAGACAAGGAGGGAACGAAGATGGAGCTCGAGTTTAGAATGCTGTTCGATGGAATGGGAGTGCTACACGACGGCGACGATGGGAGAGGCGGTGAACAACGGCGGACGACGTGCGCGACGCGTGGGATTGGATAAATAAGAGTTTGGTTGACGACGACGGCGGCACCAAGAGATGAAGTGCACGACGAAGAGAGATGAGCTAGACGTGCGACACGACGACGACGGGAGTTTGTTCGCTGTGGGTGTCGACGGCGATCGAGTTGTCAAAGTGTGAAAGAGCAAAGGAAGCGCGCGGGGCCGACACAGAATCGACCAAAAAAAAAAACAACAAACGCCAATATTTGGGTCACATCGGTCACGTCGCTTCCCACGCACGGACCCTAACCTTAAGGTATTCCCACGCTTCAATTCTCCATTGTTCGCATTGACAGAATAAATGAAGAACTCGAGTGTGTTCAAGAACGCGCCCAAGGCAGTCCTTCTCTGTGAGTATCCAGGGTTGTAGAAGGTGAAGTGAATGATGGTTGAGTTGGAAAAGAATACCGAGTACGCTGTGGTAACGAGTGAAATGTGAAAAGCTTGGATGACGACAAGTTGGGTGGTCTTGAGACCCCTCCTTGAGGGTGTCAATTTGGCGACGACAAAATCTCTTGATTTTCATGCCCACGTTTAGCACTCGATTGGCCCTAAATTTGTACCGGTCCTTCCTTAGGCCTTAGGTTTCGCAATTCGGAAGTATGCATCTGCAACTAACATGGGTGTTACCTGCTGGGAGTTCGGAGTAGCCGGCCTTGAAACGAATGTAATAATCGAAGTATCTACTGGCCTGTGACAGTGCCAACGGTTATAATGTATGCACCCGTGACATCTTCGGCTCTTCACCTATGCATGCTTTTGAAGACTGGTTGCACGAGCACAGACAAAAAATCAAGCCAGTGGCCCAAACTACCACTCCGATAAACCTCTGGCCCCAATGGAATAAGGCGAAAGTGGATCATAGTTCAACTAAGAGCAGCGACTCGAATAGTGTCTGCTGGAACACCGCTGTGGGTGGGAACACAGACGACATCAGACAGGAGAACGCTTGCAGGAAATCAGTCGATAAGATCAACTCGTACAAGGAGTCCGTCCTTATATATCTGAGGATCGGCGGGTATCTACTAATGGAATGTAGCGGAAGCAGAATGGAATATGACAGGAGCAAGATGGGAATGTGATGATCGGATAAGTGGAATGCGATGAGAGCCCTTACACCTGCAATGCAGTCTGGGGTCCGAAATAATTCTCGAAGAAAGCAAAATTGCGGAAACCATTAGCCCTGGATACGATGCTATACTACACTACTTTATGCCTCAAACTAAGAGAGATCGCAATTCGGATAATGACGTCTAATCATTCAACGCTAAATTCGCCTCTGGGATTACCAGGCACACAGCTCTCTGCAACATCAAAAAAAGTGCCGTACCAATGCTCGGAATTAGAAGAGCGATGATCTGGCGCCGAATCACAGAGCTCCGTGGGGCAAAGCCACGACTCGGACGGGATGGGAGGAACCAGGCCCGATAGCGCTGGAGACACGGTGAGATTCTGGGGGTGTGCGATGCCATGAATCATGCCCGAGCCTGGCTCATAGCCCCAGGTTGAATTGCCAGTGCCAATGGAGGAAGGTGCTGTGAAGGAGGATGGTGGTGTCATCGAGGTAAACCTGGTTTGGTTGTCGGCCTGAAATGGCCGTGGGAAATGTCCATTATCGGGTTGCGACGTGGGTGATGTGACCGATTGGCTGTTGGCTAATTGCCACTCGCGAGTGTAATGCGGGGGCACGATGGGCTGTCCACTTGGTGCGATGTTTCCGTGAGAAAAGTCGTCTTCGGAATCCCAGGCACCGTACCAAAACGCTCCATGAGTATGGGTCCTATGACGAAACGCAGTAAAGTGCAATTGAGGTTCCGATGCATGATGCTGTATACACGGCTGCTCATGTCGCCAGCCCGAAAACGGTGTTGTACCGACGTATGCCAGATCTGGCGGTGGTAGGTGTTCGTTGCCCTGAGCGTTGGGGCTGCAGCGAAGCTGACTTGGTGAGCGATAGAATGAATGAGGTGTGGGTGTCTCGGATTGAACCGTCAGCTCGATCCCACCGGTTTGCGTGGCCACCGGAGATGACGGGAGAGAACCCTGGAGTCGACTTGACTCAGAACTTGCATCTTCCCCCTCATCTTCTTCCATCATCTCGAACTGGCCGGGTGTAGTTAGCGCTGGTGCTAATTCAGACATTCGATCGACACTAAATATGCGTGTCGAAAAGGAACTAGGACCGTGAGGGGTACGGTAGCCTGCCCACCGTTGTCCCCATACCGGAAGCTTGGAGTAAACCATTAGCCTACTCAGTGCAAATTTAGTTTAGCGACGACTTACACATTCCGGCGGGACATCTCGTAGTTCATTCCCGATCACTCTTCCATAAATCATGAAGACAATGGAACTATGGAATTGATGTGCCAGGGAGGCGTGTTGTCTCTTCGGTCAACGGGAAAGTCGGTCATCAGCAAGGGATTTTAAAGGAGAGGCGAGTAGTGCAACGTGTTCACTGCTACCGGGAAGTACGAACAGCCTTTGGCGTGCGTCTGTCTACGTTATTTTCATCTGTATTCTGCCATTAGGACTCGCAATTGACATTGAGAAAACGTGGTTGTCGGGAGTACGGAAAAGATAGTCAGGCGCCGCTCGGCGATAGTAATAAAGTGAGTTTGCGTCATTGCAGTGCCGGGACAGAGACTGACGCGATTCGGGTACGAACGCCGCTGCACACAAACGAGTGAAGTAATGAGTGGTAAGTAGAGAAATGTCCTATGAGTGCCTGTCTTCGCGTGCGTAAAATGGGACATGGATTATTATCTGAAACTCGGTATACCAGCTAGAGGACGCCTCGGGGTCACCACGCATATTGTGGCGGTGCAAATGTGGTACGCCTTTTTTGGAGTTCCAAACGGAGTCGGCGACCTGGGAGTGCTTACTGTGCAGAACCGCCTCCAATAACATGCACTGCTACACCAAGTCATATGCAACGAGGCAAATGTGAGGTATTCCCGAAACCCAGGTAGCCGGATGGATCGTGTTCCACTGGCTGAGAACGGTAGAGCAACCATCCCGGACAGGTGACTCGAGACTGCCGCAAATTGCGTGGCAAGTACCACTGGACCCGCATGTTGCCGACATTTAGGCCCACCTCGGTGGCTCCCTGCGGCCTACTAGCCTTTGAAATGAAGGTTGAACATTCGAACGTTGAAACCCCACAGCAGTCGTCATACTTACACCTAATCCGATAGCAGTGATGTGACTAATGTACAGTGTATAGGCTGGAATGCACAATAAATGTTTCAGCGTAGCCCCATTACACCCTTCCTCTCAAAGTTCCAGACTGAGAAGAGGATGTGCTAGAACTTTTGACGATCCCCTGCAGGCTGTCCCGCGTAAATTGGCGAGGAGCAAGGGTAGACTTTCTCCCCTTCAGAGTGGAGTTGGTGCTTGTCGTATCGGGACCTGCCCTGATCCGACTCGTTGCTTGAGACACTGTAGCGACGCGACCGCGGGCTGTCAGACTCCTCGATGGCAAAGGAACTTTGCGTCCGCTGCCTGTCCCTTTTGGAGCAGGGCGCACGGTGGATTTACGCTTTACGGGATCCAAAACCTTCTGTCTCTTGGCCTTAGTGCTACTATTATCACTACCAGCCTCGTCTTCACTCGTACTCGATTGGCGAAAATCTTGGGGGATAAAAGGAGGAGCAGGCTTTCCACGCAAGGTGGCACTTCGGGAGTACGAAGCTGGGAGTGTGTTTCGCGTTCTTCCTTGAAATGTTCCGTGCGTCCGCTTATGGCCCGCCAGAGGTGAAGCCCCAGAGCTCAGAGAATCCGACGACGTCTTTGTCCGCAGAGAGGATGCGTTGTCGGTACTATCGACAGAAGAATACGGACCAGAATGAATAACTCCAGGAGAATGAAGAGGTGTCCTCAATGATGCACCCAAATCATCTTCGCTGAAACCTGTTTCGCTGCTATACATGCTGTCGTCAAAAGACGTGTTTTCCTCCAGTTGCTGGGGATGTTCTTGGTAGCTGTTGACCCCCAGTATTCTGTTGCCATTGCTTGAGCTAACCACGAGGTCGGGGTGTCCCTCATGCTGCGTCTCAAGCGTCTCATAAAAATCCTGTTCGTTTTCAGGAATAGGGGGGTACGCTGGGTCGGAAGCGAGACGATATTCATTGGCCAGGTTCGCGGTAGCCGAACTGGGAAGGGAGGGAGTTGCAGGCAGGGGAGTAGGTGGGTATGCAGATGGAAATGCGGGGTATGTCCTCCACTCAGGTGAATGGTATTCGGGGGAGGTTCCAACCGAGTCTAGCGTAGACATGGATACTTCTTGGCCGGATGGGGGGTGCGCGGAAGCCGATGGGTACCATATCTGATGTCCATTATGTTTGGACAGAGTTCTAGAGTATCGAGGAGGGTCATGAAATGGGTGTTCGCTATACGCGGGGAGTGATGTGGTAGAAGCAGATTTCAAGTGTCGGTCACGAGAAACGTAGGAAGCAGGATTGTTGACACAGCTCAGACGTTGATTATCGGAAACGCTGCGGGTGGAACTGTAACGCTCATTTTGAATGCGAGAAGTCCCTGCACGGTGGTCGACGAGAACTGGAATACTAGACTGGCTGCCTGTGCGTGTTGAGTTCATTGAGTCGACGGGGCAAGAGCAGGTATTGGGAGATAGCTCGCTAGACTCTTCTTCCAAATTTCCAGTGCCCCAGAAAGAAAACCAGGGTGACGAAAGGATATAATCCAATGGGACCTGTAAAACGGCGAAAAAGAAATCCCCGATGTCCCGTGAGAGGCCCAACAGTGGGTCCACAACTGTAACATAAGGCTTGACAAGGGGGCGGAGGACATGAAGGAAGAGCGGTTCTGCCCCCTGTAGCAGCATCAACATCGACACCATAAGAATGCACCGCTATTTTTCACGCACTTTAGCACGAGTCAATACAAGAAAGAGGAGAAACACTGATTTGATTTCGCTGTAAAAGGGGAGGAAGATACCGACGACCCGGTCGAATGTTCTCTCATACACCGCGTAACAGCACTACAAAATCAATGAGACCTTGGCATGATTAGTACATTTATTTAGTGTTACCCAGACAGCCCAGACGGCCAAACAACCCTTGAGATCCCTCTTCCTCTGGGATATGGCACGTGCACTCGGTTGGCCACCCCGCCGCGTAGATGGAGGGGGTGGCTTTAACGTCTTGAATGTTTCGTAGACATTCAAGAAAACAACAAAAAACCGAAGAATTGGGACAACCAAGGGCATATCGAAAAGAGTTTAATGAAAAATGGTCATGCGGTAGGCAGGAAAGAGAGCGAGTCGGTGATGTTTGAGAAGGGAACAAAAGCAAAGTTCGGATGCGTTGTTGACTGAACGTATCGATGGAGGCAATGTAAGAAGAACCTTGCATCGTGTTCGAACAGTATTATGTAAGCACAATGCGATAGTAGACTAAACTCTCACGGTTTCTCTAACACCAATGCCCAAAATACGGACCACTAGAACCAAGAAGCCTCCGGAAGGTTTTGAAGATATCGAGAGCGTAAGCACGCCAAAAAGGTATTTTTTAAAGGTACTTAATTTTCATAGGTACTCGATGACTACGCTAAAAAGATGAGAGATGCTGAAAATGAGTCTCACGAGGGCAAGCGTAAAGCTGAGTCTTTGTGGCCCATTATGCGCATCTCGCACACCCGTTCCCGATATATTTACGAGCTTTACTACAAGCGTGAGGCTATATCCAGGGAATTGTACGATTGGTTATTGAAGGAGGGGTATGCGGATGCTAAGTAAGTTGCCTTCTCACATGTGCCTTCGTCGCTGAAATGTATAGCCTAATCGCCAAGTGGAAAAAAACTGGTTACGAAAAGTTGTGTTGCCTGAGGTGTATTCAGACGAAGGTGAACCATATCCGTGTTTGCTCTAATTTCCGGCTAACAAGTGTTTAGGACATGAATTACCAGGGCTCGACATGCATATGCCGTGTGCCCAAGGCCCAGATCCGCGCGAATACTATAGTGGAGTGTGTGCACTGCGGTTCGTCAAAGTTGAATACTCTCCTGAGTTCATGGTTTAATAGTGAAATACAGGTTGTCGTGGCTGTAGTTCAGACTCGTGAGAAGATGCCATCCTTCGTTACTCTCCCCATATTTTTGCGACTGTAATTTTTGATAGCCTTTCCTGAAAGCTTTAAGTTCGTATACGACGTCACAATAACTAGATTAAGTGAGAAGTTGCAGACGATCATGTAATCTGCAACGTAGTACGTGTACTCTTGTTTCCGAGCGCCACAAATACAACAACACTCTTGTTCACCAGAGTGCTCAATGTTTCAAGGTCCAGTTGAAAATGGCTGACTTTGGTGTTGTAATACCCAGTTGTCACCGCAACGTCGCGTTGTCCCGAATTCAGGAATCGTTCTGGTCATCGTAAGTTCTCGGCAACTTTATATAAGTTCAACCGCAGGATGTTGGAATCTCCCGCTGCCATCAAAGCCAACATAGCAGCTGGTGAGTCGTCCTGAATGTGTTTTTAAAGGATTGATACATCGTCCAGACGCGTTATAGTGTCACAAGAGCGAGAGTACCTCAAGAATCGGAATGTCGACTTCCACTAGCCTAAGGAGGCGTCCTCATTGCCACAGGTGTGGTTTGCCCATGCAAGGCCACAGGCGGAAGAACGGAACATTTATTTGCCCCGAGGAAACTTCTATTTTCACAGACACCGCTTCGACTACTCGTAAGAGTCATCCCACGCCCTTTCCGTCACCTCCAGCCTCACCAGATAGATCCCCTCATCCTTCCCCACCTCCGTCTCCGAATTTCTCGCCTGTGCGTGAAAAGCATGTTTTTAAGCCTCCTCCGGGAGAACGTTGGCATTGGAGAAACCCGAACTGGGTCTCCCCGCCTCGTAAGATTCGCCTGTACACTCCCACTGATTGGGAGCGCGGATCTCTCACCCCTACTGAACCCGTCACGGAGCCTATTGGAAGTCAAACTGGGGTTCGGCTGCCCTTGGACTTCATGAGGGAGGAGGAAGAAAGAGTTTCTACTCTACGGTCCGAATATCTCGACGAAGATGAGAACCAGGAGGAAAAGTTCGGGTCTTTCCCTCATGATACATACTCGCTATCCCCCCGTTCATGGTCGCCTTTCTCACAGACCCCTGTCACCGACATTAGCTTCAATACTGCGCTGCGAGCGAGCACTCCTCTATTCAACGTATTCCGTACGCCTCGCGAAGATCTCGATAATGTTAGGCGGACCGCCCAACGCGAAGGCAAACATGTCGCTATTATTGACGCTCCGTTTGCTCATCGTGCTATGGCAAGGGTGCCGGCGGACAAGACGAAGGATACCGTCTGGGTTGTCGTCAGTGATTGCGTCGAAGACTTAAAGTACGCCGTCGACTCACAGCAGGGAGGTATGCCTGGTATGCTCTTCCCAGAGGAATCGCAAGGCAGTAGTAGAGGGATGGGTTTTTTTCAGGTAATGCTTGCTGGTGTCATTGGTGGCCTCACAGTTGCCACTGGACTCGCATATTTGTAGCTATCCAGGTCGCGATCGATATTATGATTATGATTATGTTGTTATGTGACATATGCATTCTGATGTACTCTTATGTATGCAAAAAGTATGTATGTCTTGGTGAACTGAAAGTCATTGTCAGCATTCAACGCGTGCAAGGTTATGATAATCTTGTCTGTCAACTAAAATACAGAATATTTGTCTCAAGCGGAAGTCAGACGCATTCAACCAATAAAAATACACTTGTCCTACCCCCGATATCGTTCGCAGACGCTCATACAGCCCAGTCATCTAGTGTTCCAAATCCGGGTCTGCTTCCCCATCCCCTCGCCATCCTCTCCTCCATCCTCTCCTCTCTACTCCCCATCCCAGAAGATAGCCCCACACGCAATAAAGTCTTTAACCAACCACTCGCCTCTTCTTTCTCGCCTCCCTTTCCCTCCCTACTTTTCCGTTTGTTCCTTCGCTCCCTCAGCTTTGAAATACCGGGTTGTGAGCCAGAGTAAGATTCCGGAAGCTCTGCGAAGCTGATCCGCTTTGGAGTTGAGACCCCTGATGATGGTGCACTTCCCATCACTCTCGCCATCCCATTGCCAAATACTTCAGTCAAACTCGTCGTGCTTGGAGACGGGGCAGGTGTAGGCGGAACCGAGCGGACTTTTAATGATGAGTGCGCAGGGGGCGACGGAGGACGAGTGGACAAAGAATGACGACCTTTAGTATAAAGCCGTGATATGGATGCCGTAGCCGTCGATGTACCATGAACTGGAGCTGGAGGGGGTGTAAAAGGGAGAAAGGAAGGGGCACGATAAAGTTTTGAATCTTTACGCCGTAATGTATTGATAGATGTCGAAGAGGGATGGTCGTGGAGAATTTTACGCAACGACTGAACAGTTCGATAACCAGTCGGGTGGTCAGAAGATTCCGATGATGATGGTGAAAGTTCCTCCTCGTCAGGCATCACGGGCAGTGAGGTTGGAGGGGTTGGTGACCTGTGAGGTATCTCTGACAGAGATCTCGTTGTCCGTATTCCGGACCGACTGTGGTCTGGAGACGAGTACGGAGTTCGCACAGACGAAGGTGACAGTGAAGGCTTCACACTTCGCATTGTGCTCGTTGGGCTGGTAGATGCACACCTGGAATGGGAGCGTAATAAACAATCGGAGGGAGGTGTCAGAGAACCTGAGCGCTTGATGAGATCCGACAAAAATTGGTATGCTGGAGTGGTGCTTTCTCGCTGGGACTCAGGCGTGGTCCCCACTGTGGGTGGAGGCCGCATCTCCTGAAGACGTGCAGACAAGGACCCTCGAGAAAGAACTGAGTGAGAGGAACCAGACGCCCGCAACCCCAACGTAGAAGGCAGTGATATCAACTGTGGATCCATGGTTGACTCGACATAATGCGTAAGTGCTCTTGGAGCAGGTGCAACCAGCAAGTCACGAGTAGGATGTGAATATTGGAGATGGGAATTCGAAGACCTGTCCAACTCCAGAAGTGATGGTTTTCGTCGATGTCGTAAATCTGGCACAATGGATGTGGGTAAACTTCGGCTCAGAGCTCCCTCATCCATATGAGAAACACAAGCATTTCTCCCTTCCTCCCCAAGCAACTTATCAACCCCCTCTGATATTTCCTTCAGATGGTCCATCCATGTTTCATGTGCTCCACTGCTCACCCTGATCCGAGTAGACAAGTTGCGAGCACGCACCTCCAGAAAGTGATCGGGTTCGTTTTCGGAGAAGGGGGCGGAAAGACTGGACTGCGTGGACATCGTGGTATGAAGCAACGCGTTAGACATCTCCAATGCATATACACTGCGCTCAAGTAGCATGTCCAAGAATGGATCAGAAAACACCGGAGGAGGCTGCTTGCGTCTACGAATGTGTGTGGGCGGCCGCCGAGGGGATGGCTGAACATGATGGTGTCGTACATAAAAGCTGTGCCCGTCTTGCTCGCCTTCTGTATCCGCCTCGGAGTCTGCGGTCTCCGGGTAATCAGGCGGTTGGTCGTCCGCGAGCGGGGATGAACTAATACAATTGCCCCAGCCAGGTGGTGACGAATACTCGGGGAGGGTTTGTATAGTTTCTGAGGACAGTTTTGATGTCGAGAATTTGCGATGAATTCTACGATGCATAGTGGTCGATAGTCGGGTGGTAGTAAGTAGATCGCCCCACTCGGCTTAGAGGCAACGGAGCGAGTAATGTCGCTGGAAAACTGGCCAATAGCAGTCAGGTCGACGAAGTAAGGGAGAAAAATGCGATAGGTAAGAAAGCCGTCCCACCAACACATGCACAGCAACGACCACCTGCTCGTTGACTAAGCATTTACCTACTTAGTAAGTACTTACACAACACACGAGTCATCTAATGTTACACGTCACATGGGCACCCCTTCAATCACAATTGGTTCTGGCAAGGAAAACTTGTCGAACGGACCAGCAATCCTCTCCAGTGTATTCTTGCTATTGCGATGTAGCATAATTCCCAGAAGATAAAACTTCCATGTCGTCCAAAGGAACCAACGACCATGTTGAGCAAGGGTGGCATCATAGTTGACTAACAGCAATCAATATTATAGCGTGAACATCACAAAAATATCGAGGCCTTACCTTTCAGAGTCTCCCGTAGATCTACCCACTTCCTTGTCATGTCAGTTAAGATAACATCGGCTCCCCAATGAACACACTACATCCAACAGTCAATCACCTGGATCAAACACAAAATAACGGCCACTAACCTCTATCATATGCTCTGGCTCATTTACTGTCCACACCATGAGTTTTTTGCCGGCAGCTCTGCACTCTTGACGGAAGCTTGAGTGAAGTAGTGAATATGGAATGTGACGAATGATACTCTTACTTACTTCAATCCGTCACCTCCCGCTAAAGTGAAGAAGGCAATCGAAAACGCTTCTACGTCATCCCAAAAATACTCGCGCGCTAAAATGGTACTAGTGCCGATATGGGACCTGCGGCAATAAGGTAACCTCGCTTTTGCATATGCCACAAAGCGTGGATGCCAAAGCCCAAGCAAGATGCGCGGTGCAAGCTTTGACTCCCATTCCGGTTGTTCGGCAATAATGGCATGCATCAGTCGGAAGAGACGATCTGGATCGTTTTGCACTTTGACATCTACGTTAAATTTCACGTGCTGGTTCTCAGGCTCAAGGAGTCGGTGAATCAGTAACATACTAATGCCGTAAGCCGCAGGACTTACTTTCATCAGCAGTGCAATGGTCTCCGCGAAAGTGGGTATAGATTGTTTGGGTTCCTTTTTGGTACGAACACGTTCCATGCCTTCCTCGCCGTACCAGTTGCGTTCTCGAATTAAACCTGAACATTATTGGTCACTTTTCGAACGTGCATGAATGACGCGAGAAATACCTTTCGATTCCGTTGTCCTGTCAAGAGCTTGATTTTGCGCACGTTGGAACATATTACCAAAATGGGCAAGGAAGATCATTGGACGGTGCTCACCGGGATCATGAAACATTACCACCACATCGTCCGCCGAGACGTGGACGTCTGGGACATATGTTACGGGTAAGATCACCAGGGAGGGTGATTAAATACCGCTCTCAATGCCCTCAGCCCCATCTCTTATGGCAGCTTCAAAGCTGGCGAGCGTGTTCTCGGGGTATGCCGCAGAAGCCTGTAGAAGAGTTGACCTAGGTGCATAACCTTCGGTCCTAGACTACGCACACCGCGATGACCCCAGCATTCTGAGCCAAAACTCATGGGCGATCCCAGAACAATGCTGAAGATGAAGAATCACATACCGGGTAAGATTGAAGGTGCCATTGGTTACGTATGCTCCACTGATAGGAGTACAGTGGGGGAAAAATGTAGAGAAGAAAGGAGGGGGCATTTAACCAGGCGAGGGGCTCGGATTATATATTCAAACAAGCGGTGGCTGGGGAGTACGGAAACGGATTACCGAAATCGAGAGATGGGTTCTGAGACCTACTTACCCCCGTGATGAACTGACCCCTTGAGGGAGGGCAAAGAAAAAAAGACAAATGTGGCTCCAGGACTGAAATTTAAAATGCACGGAGTTGTCGTAAGACGGGCCGCATTGATCATACAATGTATAAGCGAAGAACCCACGGAGTTCAGTCAAGGAAGGAGTAGATCCGACGAGAAGCATTTGTTTCAGCAAGACGGCAGAAATGAATCTAAGCATATTTTATCCCAACTTCTGGACGGTGCACGAAGAAGTTTGCTCGGTGCGCGTAAGTGCCATCGATCCACATGATTACCTTTTCAATCTAGCAAAAGTTATGCAAGTAGAAAATAAGTACTGGTTCGTATGCAATCAGTATCAGGAAGTACCCTATGTCAATATCACTGTTTATTACTACATAAGTCGCAAAATTTCTGCCGACGGGCGCTCCGAACATTTCCGCACAAATACTGCCGGTAGTAGTTCGTGGTAATCGATAATCGATAACGGTTCAGGACACTCAACATTAAGAATTGGTATATATACTGGTAATGTAACCCTTCTACGTACACGTATTACGTCGCTGCGCTACCAGCAATCAAACAAGGGTATCCGAGTTAATGCTCCCGTTATTAGTGACGGTGTTACCACGGACTCAATCGACTGGTCTCCTGACGTGAACCATGCCCTCATCATCCGTCTCACCATACTCGCTAAGACTCCCATCTGGACGCAAGCTTTGTAGAGACTTGGATGGATCACCTGTTTCACTGGGTGTCTCTTCGCTGGGTGCCACAGCAATACTAGGGATATCGTCTGTTGCGGCCGGACTGGAAGAGATCTCATTTGGCAACTGCCCTGGCGTTGATTCAGGTAGATCCTTTGGCTGGTCGTTTTCTTCGTTCTCCAATTTGACGGAGATGTCGCGTAAAGTCGTGAGCATTTCTTCTCGCGTGCGTGCCGCAAGGCCGGCAACATCCGCCACCGTCAAACCAACCGTGTGGATTGGTGGGAGAACTATCGTATTGGTTCAGTGGGGACGAGGGCTAAAATAATACATGTCAACCCACCTCGAACTTTGATAACTCCCGTGCCGAAAACACCCTTGTGGTATAGCCTCCAATAGTTCTCACACACGACGGGTGTGATTGGTAGACCAGCCTGGACGGCGAGATGGAAGGCGCCCTTTTTGAATGGCAACAACGTAGGCTCTTGTTCAATATGCCGCGTCCCTTCTGGGTACATCATCAAAGAAATGCCTTCCCGCTTCATCTCCTCGCCTGCAGCTTCTAAAGATTTATGTGCCTTCGTGCTGTTTCCGCGATCAATGAAAATCGCGCCAGACATGTACATCCAAGGGCCGAGAGGGGTCCACTGGAGCTCCCGCTTGGCCATGATGGCTGCCTTTTGGGGGAACATTCTGTACCAACGTTGATCAGACCACAACCGACAGAAAGCGGAATGTGATGACCTTGCCAGGTACAAAATATCAAGCATGCTCTGGTGATTCCCAACCATTACAGCTGGCCGTGCTTGCAGGTATTCCTCGCCTTCTACCTCGACTTCTATTTCAAGTGCACGACTGACCAAATAATAGAAGCTCCGGGCGACGACGTGATTGACGTCGTGTCGGCGACCGATGAGAGTCATGCCAACTGCAACGACAATTCCCCATGTTGATACTACGGCGAGACTGCCCAAAAAGATGCTGACTCTCCAGTAATAACGACCGGTTGGGGACGTGTTTGCAATGGAGCGGAATAAAAGAACTGGAAGAGAGATGTAGGCTATAGGCTTGACAATTAATGCAAAGAAAGACATCTGGTGAGTAGTACGTGGTCAAGAAGACGGATTATCGATGGAGGGATTAATACGCACGCTGAGCCCAGCAGCGTGCCGCAGGTTAACCTGATGGTCTGGCTCTTGGGGAGAGAGATGGGAAAATAGACATGTTTCATTTGCCTAATATGGAACGCTGGTCCACACAGCCAAGTACATAAATACTGCACTATAGTAGTGCTCTCATTTCATGTTTACTCAAAAAAAGTGGCTCAACACTACCGTGTGCTTTTTTTTCACCTTTTGCTTCGCAGGGATTTACGGCGAGGCGGTGGATCCTGCCCCTCATCCTTTGGAGAGGCAGGAATTGATACTCTTCGCTTCCTTGTCATCTTGATGTTGGCGACGTGTCCGGGTTGATGCTTCCTGACATCAGCTAACGTGTCTTCGTTCTTGGCCTTCTGATGACTACGTGTTTCATCCCCGAAATGACGGGCTTTGGACACTTTCTTCTCAAAAGATATATTGTCCCAACCGCCTTGATTGGCCATCATTTGGATGACATCCCAGCACTTTGCAGACACCCTTTGCACGCTAAGTCGACCACGGGCGATCAGAGGCATGACTTTCAACATGTCACATTCCGAGGTAATTGATGACGAAGTCGTCGAAGCACGGTACCTTTGATTGCATTAACACCGTCTTCCCCCACATAGCTGAGCTGTTCGGGAGGTTTGTCGGAGGTGAGGCTGGCGAGGTAACGAAGCAAGGATAGCGGAACGAAGTGCCGTGCCCGAGACACAAACTTTGCATCCACCATAAACCACTTGGGGTTGTCTTTGTCAGATTTCTGGCATTGTAACGGGGCAATGAGTGACTGCGGAATCTTTGCTAACCGCATAATTCTCTCACCTCGTCGAAATACGGATGCGAGCTGAGCAGTACGTCAGATTCTCGGAAGGACCAAGCCGGACAATACACACCTGTCCCATGCAGTGTCTGCTCATCGGCGAATCAGTCGGAGGAAACAAAGTAGAAATCGCGACAGGCATACAATCTGGATAGGCCTCTTTGGTGACCTAGAGACGACTCAGAGGGGAACTCTGTAGAACCGATGCACAGCATACCTCGGCGAAACCAGCAATGCCTACTTTTCACATGAGACCGTTTAGCCATTAGACAAGACGGTTTATCACTGACCTGGATTTTTACAGTTGGAGTGATAGAATAGAATCTGCGGGAGTTTCACACAAGAGGGGAATCGAGTGGTACCAGCGAACCTTGTCTCCATGAACCATTTCTTTCATGAGATTCCTCGCTTCATAGTTGCGAACGCCTTCCCAAGGGGTGGACCCCACGGATTCAAAGTCGTCAATACTAAACTATCCCAAGAAGGACGGTCGGTGGACATGCGGCAGTGGCAGGCGGGGACATGCCTTGACGTCTTTGCCTTTGACGATGCGTGAATCTGGCTCTGCCTTCATGAGCCAATACTTTGATGTCATATTTCTGAATTCGGTGGCGTCGCTAGGCGTGTCAGCTGTGTATGTTTTTTTTCTGATCAGAAGGCGCTTGTCGGCCGCAATTGCTGCGGGCTGCGCCATAATAACCTAAATTTCTCAGTGGTCACTATTGTACTATTACTGGGCACCTCCACGGACACTGACACTATAAGTTGGCACATTTTTTGTTTTACCAGGCAGCAACATGTCGAACGTCAACGGACTGGACGTCGTCGCAGATCGCAAGGATCGCATCCCCTCCCCCACAGCATCATCCCATGGGAATGTGGTTGACCATGACGCCCCTCATGGTATTCCTTCCTTTCATTCGACATTATGCATGGCTCAACATCTGCAGTCACAGAGGAGTACAGTCCTGCTAAGCATCCAGTTGTGGACAGCAGGGCTCACATGATCAAGGTGCAGCCCCTCAAACGCAGCGAAATGCAGGTATGACTCTCCCAATATCACCAGTCTGATTCGCTGATAGCCTAACCCCCAAGCCGTCCTATGCCCAAGATCTCGGAACTGGCGAAGTGCGTTCTTGTGTTGCGTTCCCCTTTGCGTTGGCTCACTGCGAGTCGTCTAGGTGACCCATGGTGTCTATGGCTCGTTCCTCCAGACCCTTGGGACTGCCGTTGGGTTCTTTGGCGCTATTCCATGCTGCCCTCTCCCGAACCCCTTCCGGAATGTCCAACAGGGTAAAGCATAGCTCTCTCATTACGCATAATTGGTCTCATGCGCAAGTTTTGAGGTTCCGTTGGTTTGGTCTCACGATTTGGCCAATTTTATAAGGCTGTGGATCCTGGCCTTGTCCAGGTTAATGTCTGCACGGAGTCTCTTCGGGTCGTGGATGTCAAGATACAAATCAGTCCCATCGGCAGACAGACAGTCATCACACGCGACAATGTCAACGTGGAAATGTACGTTCTCTCTCATACAATGCAGACCGTGCTAATACTGTAATCAGTGATTCCGTAATCTATTTCCAGATCACAAACCCGTATCGTGCCGCTTTTGGAATCAGCGATTTGCGTCAAGCGCTAGTCGAGCGTGCCCAGACGACTTTGCGTCACGTCGTCGGTGCTCGTGCCGTTCAGAGTGTCGTCACCGAGCGCGAAGCAATTGCCTTCGAAATCGCAGAAATTGTTGGCGACGTCGCCGACAAATGGGGTGTCGCTATCGAAGGGATCCTCATCAAAGACATCATCTTCAGCCCCGAGGTCTCGGCTTCGCTGTCCTCTGCCGCTCAACAAAAGCGTATCGGAGAATCTAAAGTTATTGCTGCGCGTGCTGAAGTTGATGCCGCCCGACTTATGCGCCAGGCTGCCGATATCCTGGCTTCTCCTGCTGCTATGCAGATCCGTCAACTCGAGGCATTGCAACAGATGGCTCGGTCTGCGAACAGCAAGGTTGTCTTCGTGCCGATGCAGCTTCAAAGTGACATCGCTGGCCAGTTGACAGGAGGTAATCAAATCGCTTCCGGGTCTGGTGTCGTCTTTGGAGACGAGACGGGCGAGGGTCTCGGAGCAGCTGGTCGAGCTGCAATCTTAAGTGGTATTTCAAACGTATAGGCTGTACTCGCCCCGTGGTTCGGTTTTTATTCTGCCATTCTATTAACTCTTTCCCATGTGTCCTTCTGGACAGTTACCATTTCCACCAATCGACTTGACCGCCCTAGGTTGTATTTTGATCGTATTTTGTTTATGTACTTTACATACCACTGACTGTAGTTTTGCTCTACTTGCGTGACAGTCAAAAGGAAACGTTAGCATGGTACTACTATAGCCATGTAGTTAAGAAGGTAAAATGATACAGGAAACTTCAGGTTACTTGGTTCCCCTAAGGGACGAAGTCACAAAACAAGAACAAACGAAATAAGCTGACGACAGAGACAAGACAAAACGTTATATATGAGTGCGCATGTCGAGAGCGATCAAGGGTAACAAGAGCAAAGCCCAATAGATAATCCGTTGTGTTAATAATTAGTTTGTCGTTCCCGCCAGAAAGTTGGAGTGACTTGAAAGACGAAGTTAGCACTCTCAAAGGGAACAGAAATTGTATCAATAAAACGAAGGTCAACACGGCGAGAAGAATTAGAAGAACGGATAAAGTAGCGTCATATGTTTAGCCAGAGATGTTGCGTTCCATGGGTTGGCCCGTGGGTCTCCATGGCTTCCTGGGGTCCAAGTCGAGACTCGCCAGCGTGCCATTGAGATCTTGGATAGGATCATGCCCCTCGTGAACATCATGTCGACTTTGGCGCCCCTGAGAAGAAGTTTGGCTGGAGGAGGGTCGAGAAACCGGATCCTGGCGGGAACTGGAGCGGCTAGGTTCACTCGACCGATTGGAACCGTCAAAGTACAAGCCGTATTGGTGACAACTATTAGAACTCCGAAGGGGACCACCGGAACGATCGGCGATTATGACACCGTCCAACACGCTCGAGTCCAATCTAGGATGCGGGAGATTCAAGGTCTGCGGCAGGGGGTCAGCGGGGATCAAGTCGATTGAGCTTCTCTTGTGATCATCAAGTACATATGCGGCAGGTTCAGGCGAGAAAGGTGAGAAAGAAGAATGATGCTGCGATCGGATGTGATGCTGTTGATCTATTGCCTCCGAGCCCATCGGTGAACGTGTCGCATAGGACGTTGCATAAGTATCGTATAACGTGTGTGCGGCTTCGCCTCGAATTTGATTCGTTGGGAGTGCCCGAAACCGTTCGTTGGATGAGGTGTTCCCCCCAAAGATGGTCCCAGCCGTCGTAGCCACATCTGAACCGCCGGCTCCATCCACCCCATTGAGTTTCTGCAGGAGTTGAAGGGCCTGTTCAGGTGATAGAGCAACGTGAGCCGAGGTTAGCTGAGCTTGCAGTTGCGCTTGGAACTGTGCCTGAAGAGCGGCCGCCTGTGCTGCTTGTGCTGCTGCCTGTGCTGCTTTATCTGACAGAAACGTCAGTGACAACGATGGCCTGCAAATAACAGGAGCATACATTGACTTCTCCCCCAACTCAAGCGGATCCTACTTCCGCCAATTGGAAAACCTTGCATCTTTTCGATGGCTCTCTCCGCATCCGCCTTACGAACGAATTGCACGAAACCACAGTGCTTTCCGACAGGGACTTTAACCTGTGTGTACGTCACATAAGAAGCGCAATGGAGATAGCAGTAGATCGTCCTACATAATGAATGTCTCCAAAAGGTGCAAAAAACGTTCGCAGCGTCTCCTCAGATATCAGAGGAGATAAACCTCCAACAAATACTGTCGTGTTGTACGGATCAGTAGAAGTGAGCTGTTCACCATTCGGTCCAATCAAATTGCCAAGAATCGCGCGTGCTTGAGCGTGATGCTTCCACGATTCTTCTGAGATCATGTAACGTGGCAATGCACCCTCATGAGGGTCTTGAACAACACCCGAGTTAATCGATGCAACACCGGTAGGGTTGTTTCCCTTGGTCACGGAACCATACTGTGAGGTAGTTTGCGTAAGTAGGCTTGGAGCAAGATTGACCATGTCATCCGAAGATGCGGAAGTGAGAGCGCCAGATGAAACGCTTGTGCTCGATCCAGAACCGAGAGAAGGGACAGATTCAGAGCCACTTGTAGTGAGTGAAGACCCAGAGCCGGAGGACCCGACCGGAGTCGTTGAGGCCATCGGAGAGGATACACTTCTTGCTTGATTACCGTTCGGCAATGGTATCGACACTGTCAAATTGCTCTTTGAATCCACCGCGCGGGCATTAGTAGGAAGTTGAACTAGGGGAAGGTCCAAAGGAACCTGGTATGGCTTAAACTTCGCAGTTGCAGGAGATATTCGCACTGAGAAATCGTAGGATCAGCGAGCCGGGAAATGGGTTCAAGGAAAAGAGTGACCCACTTGGACGGGAAAGGCAGTACAGACCGTGCATCTCAATGAGGGCACGCTGCTGGTCTGCCTCATCGGTGAATCTACAATAGATATCTTCAGCGATAGGTAGTCGGGAAGTAGAAATTTCTGCGCACCTAACGAAACCATACCCCCTAGACACGCCCGTGACCGGATCGAGCATGATTTTCGCACTCTTGCAGCTAAGAAAGGGGCGGATGAATTTGGGTTCACGATCGTTCCGTAAACCAAGGACTGGGTTCCGGAATACCGCCACTAGATCAGAGTTGGACGTTTCAGGTGCGAGGTCGCCGACAAAAATACTGAACTCTTTCGGGTACTGCTGTTGAGCGGGAGATGGGACCACACCGGAAGTTGATAGAGCAGACGCTATGGAGGTGGGAATCGAGGACGCCCAATTAAGTACAAACGGTTTGTTCGAGTTGGGCATCATGACTGGCGGCGAGCCGCCGCCATTGACCTGACTCAGCACTGATGCTGCGACGGATGGAGACGGAAAGGTCAAAAAGCAGTATCCAGGGTTGTTGGTTGGTTGACCAGAAGCGTCAGAGGGACCGCTAGGCACCTTAACATTAACAGGGTCCCAGCCCATCAAACCACAAACTTGCTTTGCGTATTGTTCATCCATCCAGGGTTCGAGATCAGTCCACCAGAGGGTAGAAAGAAGGAGAGAACTGGGATTGCCGGGCGGGGAAGATGTTCCCGAGACAACGGAGTGATGGTCACGAGAGGGGGCTGGACGGAGGAGGGAGGGATCTCGCTGGTCGACGTCGGGGAGAGGGTTATGGTAGGACGGGTTGGCGGAGAGGAGGGCAGGAGGGGCGAATACGGGAGGGGAACGATGATGGTTGGAAGAAGAGGGAGAGAAAGAAGGGGTGCGCCTGTTGGCTAAAGGGGACCAACCGTCGAGTGAAGGGTTGAATTCCTTGTCGAGCATATGCATTCCGGGGGAATTTGCCGAAGCGGCCGGGTGTACGGCGGGTGTGTGGGAGAAGCGTCGATCTGGCGACGTGGAAGAGCGATAGTGAGGCAAAGTGACCTGATCAAGCTCTGCAGAGGAAGGGATGCCATGGGACGACATCTCTTTTTCAAACGAGTAACTAGTGCACGAAAGCGAGTCTGAAAGGGCGACAGCAATGCGATGCGATGCAAGCGAGATTTAGACGGGGGCTAAGATAAGAGAAAGGAGGAAAGAGCAGACCTGAAACGAAGAAAGAAAAAAAAAAAAATAGAGAGACAATACACGTCCTCGCGGAGAGTCTGCGGTCGGAGTTGGGAAACGACCGCCCTGGACCATCTGACAAGTCGAGTCTGTCTGTCGTCAATCGAACGACCATGGAGTTAGCTGGCATCGTCGTCCCACCTCGAGATACGTTGCTTGCGTGTTTCGCAGAGCTAGCTCGATCCAGCAGACAATAGCCAGGACACGCACCGCTATTTACCCAGATTGGGGAACAATGCAGACGCCATCGCTGTGGATCGACGCGCTATAATCATGCCTGCCATTCCGGAGAAAATGCCTTGATGAGCTGTCCCCGCTTGCCTTTTGTGGACCCATATGGGTCCCACCATTGTGGCTGTGCTATAATCCATACTCATTACATAAGCTACCCGTCTACCACTCGCACGTCCCTGCAAAACACGTCCAAGTACTCCTTCCGGCGGCAGGCTCTCTGCAGCCATGCCAATCCGCAGACCGTCCGCGTCGGCTGGACATCCATCTCAACAACAGTCTTCCTACAGAGCTCATAGAAGCAACGATTCCAATCATGGCATCGGAAACGGTCTCACCCAACCCCCTTCCATCGCCTACTCCGCCGCCTCAGCGACTCCTCAGCAGAAAAACGTGCAAGCACTCATCAACAGAATAAAGAACAAGGTTGGTCTTGTTTTCTGCGCGTTTTCCCTCTCCCGACCGTTTGTTTAGCTCCCCGTCAACTCTGGTCTGGCCCTGGACGTGGTCGAGGGTGATCCGGCTACCCAAGGTGCCGTCGATGCCCTCGTCGAGCTTGCCCATGACTCCCTCGATATCATCGCCTGGTCCCTTAGCGAGCTTCTTGAACGACTCGCAAAGGTCCGTCGTCCCTCCTTCCATTCCCTTGTGCTCACCTACCCATCGAAATAGCAAATCGACGCTGCTGGGGCGATGACTATCGAGGCTCTTCAATCCCAGTTATTCATTCTCAAGATCTTGTCTGTGTCCATGTCTTCCAGATGGAGTCCTCGTCAAGACGACCATCCTCGATCCAGTTCACGTGCAAGCAAACTGTGCTCAGTCTCTGGGCTGACCCCTGCAAATAACAATGCTTCTGGCACCTCATCTAATGCATGGAACTCTCGCAATGCTCCCAAGCCATTCTCGGAACCACCCTCCTCGACCCCGCCTCTTCCTTGGGTAGAAATGGATCCTCTTGACGACAACTGTGCTCGCTATGTCTTGAGTGTCATGGTTCTCTATCTTAGGCAGACCGCCCCTCCGGAGAGTCGACTCATGTCTTCCTCCAACTTTGCTCCTGATGCTCACGATTTCGAGTCCGTTGACATACCTACCTCCCTCCCCGATGACCAGGCTTATGACGGTCCTCCTCTTCCTCCGCACATCTCTCAAGCGCCCAAACCTCTTCTCAGGTTTAAACCCTCTGCGACCTCCTTTCAATCTTCAGGTGCCACCCCAGGACAGGGCCTATTCAACCGCACATTGCATTTCGAGCGCACACACATGGCACTCGTGAAATCGACCATGGCCCTCAACATCCTCATAAGCAAATTCGCTGGTCGTATAGTGTATTGCTTATCTGCCTTGAATTGGATGGTAGTTTTCCATCGCATTCGCACGAAAATTCACTATCTTGCTAATACGATCGAAGACAACCCAGACACCATCGATTTGCTACTCATGACTCATAGTGCCATGGATAGGTCACGTCTTGTCCAGGTTCTTCACGAGCTCTCTTCTCTTCTCGTAAACATGAAAAAGCAGGCCCAAGCAGCGGTCGCAATTCCCCTTCGCATGGCTCTGTGGAATTGGGTAGAGCTTTATCCCCAAGAATACAACGAAGCTGTTCGTACGCGAGGTAAACTGGAAGGATCGGCTGAACGCGTCTTTGATCTCCTCTATATTTCCAACGAGCCTGGTCGAGAGCGGCCCCTCTGGCCGACTTTAACCATCCTTTCCTCTTTGTGGACTGATCGCTTGTCTACCGATTATCAAATTGACACCCATTCTCGTACTGTAAATTTTATGCAACTCCAAAAATCTTCCTCCCATCGAAAGGCAACTATGCCCATTTTTTTGTGTATGCATCATTTTCTCAATCGGTACAGCAGGATGTCCGGTTTGTTGAAGACCTTGTCCGTCACATGAACACACATTCAAAGCTGTCGGATGTGGCCTTCGTTTGTGCCATTGACCTATGTCGCGCAGGATTCAGAATCTCGCCGGACGGGGAGCTGCCGCTGAGACACCTCGCAACAGATGTTGCACACGAAATCAAGGTATGAGACGCGCTATGAATGCGTGCGTAAGACTCATCGAGATGCAGATGGCTATGTTGGCCGGCGTGAAGCAAAAGCCATTCTGGGATTCGTTCGACGAAATTGACATCGGCACGTACGCAGAAGCACTCGTCGCAGTATTCCGATTTCTCCCAGAGGATGAGTCGATCAAACTTTTTGCGGCATGTTTAGAACCTGAGCGAGCGGATGCCGTCAAGATTTGCGCTATCAAATCTGCGTCAATCCTTGCCTCTGAGGTATTTCTTCTTGGACATGAAGCGGATAAGAGTTTCATATGACATTCTAGGCGCCACGTCTTCCATGGCAGCCCTCGATGGAAAACCTCCGAAGGCTTATCGCATCGAGGTCCAGAAGGATATACGAGGTATCAGAAGTCATGCTCCTTCATACTGCTCTTATTCACGTATTGGTTAGACTGCCTCAATACGGCGCAGTGAGGTTGACTTGGATGGTACCGTCAGAAGGGCGGCGACGCGGCCCAAAGCCAAGCGGTTCACGTCAGAAACTTTGACAGACAGGGACCTCTTGCTTCTAGCAATCCTGTCACTTTGGCGTGCAGACCTTAGTTATTCCATGCTTCCGACCGACGAAGAGGACTCCCACCAATGGAGCATCACATTCACGCGTATCTGGGATTCTGAGACAGACACCTCGGTCAAGATCTCTGCTGCAACAACTTTCCAATGCCTCGTGGATATGTTTTTCCGAATGTCAACCGAAGATCCTGATTATGCTTACTTCGAGGACCGGTTGAAGCATAGTTTGTGAGTTACAGTTACCCTTGCCACTTCTTCCCCAAGTGAACATGTCAATAGGGCCACCGCACTCTTGTGTCAGTCAAAAAAGCTTCTTATGACTAGACTTGAGCCCGATAGTCAAAGGCTTTGGATATCTGTGTGTCATCAAATTATGGAGACCTATCATCGGGCCAGCCAGGTATATTTTCTGTCCTGAATCAGTATTAAGTGTTCACGAATGACTAGGGTGACCATGTGAAACGACTACAATTTAACCCTGATCGTGTCCCTGCCTTTGCCTTAAGTGAAATATCCTTTCTTGTTTCACTTACCTCCGTAAACAGCGAGGTTTCGCAGCTTGCGGCTCAGGGTCTTCGCCTCATCGCACAGGCCGAACGTCATCCTGACGCTCCGGTAAACATGGGCTTGACAGAGGAAGAACGGTCAAAGCGGAATCCAATATACGAACAACTCGGCGATCCAAGTGTTGTCGTTGTCGGTAAGTTTAATATCTGGTCGCAATGTAAACCGGACTAAGTGGAAAAGGCCGCGTCCGAGAGCAGAAGCGTGTACGAAAGTTGCTGCGCTTGGTGGCCTATACTTCTCCCATCAATATCGCCGTATGGGAAGAGTGTTTCTGGAGATGGAGTGCATTGTCGGAATTCGTTGTTCCAAATCCTCTTGCTTCGATTGCTGCTTTCGATGAGATATACTTGAGCAAGCAAGAACAAAACTTACTACTCGAAGTACGGAGTTTCGCTTTGATTGGGGATGAAATCGAGCTAATCTTTGTTGCAGGAGAAATTCTTCCAGTGGCGGAATCTCACGCTCTTTTTGGCTGCTTTCGGTGGCACTACTGTTCAGGATGAACACGAGCCCGGTGCATTGACCGCGGTCATACCGGCCGAGTTCCTTCCTGATGAGATGCGTGTGCTGAGAGACCCTGGAGAGCTGGTCAATATTTTTATTGAGTTTCTTACGGCAGCACTTGTCGATGATAACATTCGTGTGCGCGAAGTGGCGAAGGATGCACTTGGTTCAGAACTCAGCCCTCGCCTTTTTGCGAGGCTGTTCAAACACCTCGACGAGTAAGTTTCATCCATCTATATTTGTCAGTGTTCAGTCAAATGATTCACTACTAGAATCACGCGAAATATCACCGAAGGTGCTGGCTCAGAATTTAAAGACGAATATGGGTTATTCTTAGATCAAGTTAGTCTTAAAATCCGACTCGCTTTGTTGATATTGATTGCTTGTAAAGCTCATATCGGTGTTGAAATCTCTCGTGGATAATGCACAGATGCAGCCCGACGAAGCTCTTAGTATCGACCTGGGTTCACTGCTTTATGTCCTAGCCGGATTTGTTTCCAGATTCAATGATCCAGCCTCATATCGTGCTCGCATCAAGTTTTGTAGCTTGGTTTGTAGTGTCTGTGAGCGTACGGATACCCTCACGCTTCGCAAGGATGACCTGTCACGGAACCGAATTTTGGACACGATCATGGAATGGTTTCAAGATCCGCTGCAGGTGAGGCCCCATGGCTATCAGTTATCGCCATGTATGAAGGAACTTCGATTCAGAATGTGGACGCAGATGTTATCCAGCTTCAGTACGATATCAACTTGTATGCTTTGCGGACGGTCGTTCTGCTCCTTGATCGCCTCAAGTTGCAATCTATCGATACCAGTGTACCCCAGGACGGTGATGACTTGGGGCACGCGGTTTCGCGTCTGTTCATTAGGTACTCTCACGTCCTTCTAAGAGCTCTTGATGTATGCCAATCGGAGCGGCCTGTGCGTCCTTTTCTTCATCTCTCTTCATTTTCTTAGCATAGCCCTAGACTTCCGACTCGACTTCCGACGTTCCTTCGGTGCAAAAGGTAACGCATACGCTTTAAACCCTTGATCCCTAGTTCATGATCGTCCAGAGAATATCGGTATCCCAGAAAGAAGCCGATGTGCGAGAGTTAGTCATCACCGGACTCTCTCATCTCGTCGTTGCCAACTCCGAGAACGGTGTAAAGCATTGTATCGCGTGGGCGTATGATCCGGATCTCCGGAAGCGAACAATATTTGTTCACGTCTTCGCTCGCGTATTGGGGAAGGGCACAAAGTTTGAGCCCCAACGTAATCCAGAGTTGCAAGCCCGTCGGAATCAACTGCGGGAGGTGAGATCGCCCAGTAAAATGTTCGACTTGGATTTAACGCCATTCTTGATAGCTCGTCAAAGGGTCTGATGTACGAATTGATAGTTTGTTACCAAAGGTTTGCTTAACGCATATCTAGATGGTACTTGCTATGGTGATATGCGAATGCTGTCCGGCTAGCGAAGTTGACATGATGATTGCTGTGCTGATGAATATCTTTGATACTCGTGCCTCTCTAGTAGCATTGCTCAAGACCATGATAGACCGGGAGATAGCGCACACAGGTAATGTCACCTCTTGAAACCTGTGTACGCAATTGACAACAAGTACAGCCAGCGACGCGGACCTGTTCCGAAGTAACTCGACATGTACAAGATTCTTGTCCGCTTTCGCCAGGATACATGGTTATAATTATCTCCGCAGTCTCATTCTTCCGCTGATTAAGACTATGGTATCAATGCCTCCGGGTCACGCCTATGATCTTGACCCAGCAAAAACCTCCAAACACAAGCTGGAACAAAACCAGCGAGACGTCGAGTTTATTGCGTCGTCCTTTCTTGAGATCATTGGTTCTTCTGTGCCTGCCCTTCCACCGTAAGTACATCCGCCCGCTCTGTAGTACTACATTTATTTTTTTAAAAAGGATGTTCCGCGAGGTATGCGCTCACCTGGCGAAAGCAGTGTAAGAGTCCATGTCTGCCCAACATTATCCCATCTCATCCTTGATAGCTATCAAGTCTGGCCAGAGTCAAAGTTCGCTGCCCTTGGTGCATTCATATTTCTTCGGTAGGCACAATCCAGGTAAATATGATTAATAATGTTAATTTCCATTTAGTTTCATATCTCCTGCTATCGTCGCTCCAGAGACAGTCGACGTCGAGGTGCCCAAAGACGATGGTGTTATCCGTCGTGGTCTCATGATAATCGCGAAGATCATGCAAAATTTAGCCAACAACATTTTCTTTGCTAAGGAAGCTCACATGGTCTGCCTGAATGAGTTTTTGAAAGCGAATATCACCAATGTCACACGATTTCTCAGTGAAGTTAACGTGAGTAGTTTCAATCTACAAGTGAGCACAGTCGATGTATCTCTTGTTTGCGCAGAAATACTCGACAACAGCTGCTGACGAAGATGGTGGTGAATGGTTGGGTACCACTGCCGATGACACGGATACGATTGTGTTGCATCGGTTCCTAGACAAACATGCAGACAAAATCGGCAAGGAACTGCTAAGCTATGTGAAGCCTAACAACGAAGATGATTCAGTGACAATGGGTGCCAGACGTGCTTGGGATCAATTATGCAATCTTCTCGTCGAGCTTCAGGAGGCTCCCGAAGTCCCGCGCCTTTCTCTTTTCCCGAGCTCAGAACATCGGGAATTTATTGATCTGATGAACCGCTGCGCTCATCGTAGTGTTGAGCCCGTCCGAGATATATTTATGCCTGCAGATGTTGCAGAGGTAAGTGGACTGCTTGTCAAGGAACATCACTGACACTTATTCCAGGATGTACCAGTCATTTTCGTCTTGCGTGTCTGCAAGATAGATGTAGAGGCTCTTGACATCGAATTGTTGATGTACCATATACTGAAGGCAAGTACTCATTTTCAGATCTGCTCAATTTCTTAACTTCGGTGCAGACGTTGACTAGTCTTGAGTACGGAAAAAGAAATTATGAGATCATCCTGGACTGCACTTCGTTCACATCTACATCTGAAATCCCTATACAATGGTTAAAGACGTGCTCCCAGCTCATCCCTTTGGACGTACGCCAGCGATTCATGAACGGTTACTTTTTGAACGCCAATTCGTTAACCCAACGCTATTTGAGGCGAATGTATAACATATCCGCAGGTCTGTGCTACCCTTGCAGACAGATGATTCCATTCTTGAATTCTTTGACAGGCACCATCCTCTCGAACGGTATCAGAGCTTGCTCCTCAGTCGCTGAGCTTCTGCAATACGTCCCCCAGTCATGTCTCCCTGCCCTGGAATATCCAAGTATGTGTCATAGTTTTTCTATAGTTTTTATGTAACATGGAACGCAGCGTCTCTGGAACACGAGTTCAAAGTAGCTTTCACTGAGGTGACAATGAGACAGGCCCACGACATTCGCATGCCAGTCAACATGGAGATTGCGCTCACTCATATCCGTATAACTTCAGTCGGTACCTTTAGTTCGGACATTTTTCTAAGCCTGACTCTTGAAACAGATTCGAGCAGCGGCCATTTCATCTTCACTTACGTGTAAATCCACCGAGATTATATCTTTGGCTGATGTCAGCGACGCTTACAATGTTTCGACCGGCCTCGATCCACATGAATTTATTATAAGGTTAAGCAGACAGGGAATAACATCCTATTTCTCCTCACCACATCGTGACAACATCGTCAAGGTATACCCTCTCGACAGTTGGACGTTTCCGAGCCTTACCCTCCTACAGACCATCAGATCTGCGAAGAGCCAACTCCGCGATAGCCACGTCCTACGCCTCGAAAGGTTCCCAAGATTCTCTAACATCTCTGCAACACTTCTACACGTGGGAATGATCAACGTTAACTCGGATTGTGAAGAACTCCGCAGTGCTGCATATGACCTCCTTGGGGCGATCTGTTCATATCTCGACTATGACAAGAACCCGATTATCGCGTCTAAAGGTTAGGTTAACGATAACTTCGGCATCTATCTCTGAATTTTGACATCTCATCAGCCGGTATTATTCCTGGTGACCTATCTACGTTTGTCACCAGTCTCAGCGATCGACTTGCAGGATTCGCTCCGAAACTCACACTCGATTTTTTATCTGTGATTTCCACGGGTATGGACAAAGCTGGTATCGCACAGCGCATCAACTGCCTCCAGTATATGAGCCCTTGGGTCAGAAACCTATCTCATTTCTGTAACCCTTCCAATCCCTTGTATGAGCACTCGGGTGCGCGACTGCGCGACTGCATACGCACATTAATAGACCTAACGATCGCCGAGTCAGAGGTGCGCTACCCCATGCAATCATACTTTCGAGAGCCCTGATATAGTCTAATAGATTTCCTCCGTGATTCATAAGCATATTTGGGTCGAAATCGGAAAACTTGATACGACGGTAGTGAACGTGGTTCTGGATGAACTGATCCGTGCTGCAGCAGACGGCGGTATCGGTTCACGCAGATGTGAAATAATTGCCCGGACTGCATCTGCACTCGCCTCCATTAGTGTGCGAGGGAAGATCTTTTCTAAGCTACGAAAGGTCCTTGGAAAAACATCCCTCAAACCCTCGAGAACTTTGCCGGAGAACGTTCACTGGAATGAAATTGCCACGCTAACCCGATTTGCCCTTATCGCCAGCAACCATTCCAAACAGGCTGCCTTTGACCAGTTATACGTCCCCGATATTTGCCATATCGTCACCCTTGTCGCTGGAACTGGACAGACCCTCGTACGAAAGTCTGTCTATGGTATCATCATGAACTTCTTGCAATCGCTATTTCTCGTCAGAGCGGAGGATCCAAGTGGACCTGACCTACGCGCGCTGATGGATGAGCTCGTCACTATCGAGAGCCTTCAGTTATTTGGTCTCACCCGGCAGTCTAGCACGAGCGAATACTGCAACTATGACCCACCAAATGACAAGACAATGATCGATTCTCAAGAGGCTTTGACGCGGTTGCTCGTTAGGGTTGTCGAAGTCGCAGCAGGTTCTAAAGGTTGGAGTAATTCAACCTTCACTTTCGTCATATTCACTTGTATTCAGGGGTCTTGAACGTTTGGCGAGCAAGATGGATGAGTTTGGCTACATCAACAGCCTTTCAACTCCCCACAACGATCCAAGCTAGGGCATTCCTGGTGCTCGGCACACTGGCAACCTCTGAGGTGGACGATGACCTTGTTTATCAGATGCTCGTGGCATTCAAAACTGCCCTGGGTCAGTCCACTGAGACAGACACGATAGCCGTAGTATGCATGCTTCGATGCATCTGCAAGGTGGTTCCTTCCTTACCAGAAGGATCACGCTACCTCTGCCAAGTATTTTGGCTTGCGGTGGCCTTGCTACAATCCAGCTACACTTCCATTTATGCAGAAGCAGCCGACCTCTTGCGCGCGACGATCGAGACACTTGAGTTGCATGGCACATTTGATGAAAACACAATTCCCAACATACTATTAGATGGGCGCGCACAGCTCGAGGATACGGTGTGCCAGCTGGATCGCCTATTATGCTTATCCTTTGAATCCAGTTTTTCCTTTTCCTTGGCTTCTATTATTTTCAAGGGCGTTCGTCATAGTCTCCTCAAAGCCTCTGCAGAGACCGTCCTGAGAAGTTTGCTTTCTGTCGCCGTACGCTGCGGCGAGCAAGCTCCGGAAGGTGGACCATACGTATTATCTTCCGATGCTCTGGGCTACTTTATTGCTTTAATTCCTTTCTCCACTACTCGCGAGTCGTACATAAGACTTTTGCAAGATTGCCGTGCTGAAGAGTTCATTCCTGCCACAAGACCACCACACGACAGTGATTTTGTCCCCCGCGTCGATATCGACATACTTCCGATCACGGACAGTACAGCAGCATTACTCATGGTCTCTTTCGTTACCACCATGCTTACAACTGCCCAAGGTGATGACGCAGAAACGGAGATGCTGTATAATATGTTGTTGGACGTCAGCCATGTCTACCCAGAGCTATTGACTATAATGTGCGAAAGTTTTTTTCCGGTCTTGACTCTATTCAACTCAGTACTTCATACTACAGCTATGACACATTACAAGATAGGATCAAAGAGACGTTTGCTGTCTCAGGCAACGCGTCGATTATCAGGGCTGTGTCGAACATTTTCCGTCACTCTCAGGATCCTCTCCGCACGTTGACAGTGCAGGGAGGGTCGATGTCTACACTGAGCACAGTTGACGAGGGGAACGGGGCACAGGGGCTGAAGAAACGGCTTGAAGAACTGAACATGGAGGGCCTTGCGACAAGCTTCCAGTTTCTTGCACCTAACAGAAGTCAGTGGAGTAGGATCGCGGCATGGATTTCGGAGCTGGTGCTCAAGATTGTCGGTTTGGAATAAGACCTGCGGCTGGCATGTATAATACCGACTACATATTCGTTTCTCTCTTCGTTTACTATGTATTATTCTTTCCGTACATACTTTACAAGGTAATGATGGTAGAATGACAACATGGTGCTAAGTGCCACTGAAGAAAGCAAGAATCAGCGACGAAGATTCCGCTCGACCGTCTCTCAAGTTCTTCTACCTTCCTGCCTTGTGGACCCCCGTACTTTTGCCCGGTTCCTTGATACTATGAGAAAATTCTGACTACTAACATCGGAGACCAACGCATTACGCTCAAGCTGATAGTGACAAACCCTCCGTCGCAATTCTACAACGACGGTGAAAACGACGCGCGACGCGAATAGGTCTATTTCTGCGGATCTTCCTAAGGCTGTACAAGGTTGACAGAGGTCAAGAATGAGGTTGCGAACAGTCAAGACGATCCGCATTGACAAGCCACACGTGGCCAGATCTTTTTACCTTTGTAGGCCCTACGGCCTACTTAGGTACTTATAAACCGCCCGGGATACGAGCCATAAGCGTTCCGTATCATTGCCTTTTGGCGTAGCTTGACGGTCTCGAGTGGCGGACGGTCGGGCCTTACAACTTTAAGCAAATGCGCGGGATCGTAGCCAACTTCGCTGCGACGGCATTCAAGTTGAGTAACTATCCTACTGGCTAATGTAACGGCGACTTGCAAGTATGTATTCTGCATAATGCTGGTTCCCATTTTTCAGTTCCCAACGTCTGCAGTTTACCACACATTTCAAACACCGACTTGAGTCAGTATAGTGTGTAAGAAGATCACTACAAAAAACCCGGCACTACTATATATGCTTATCTCTGCCGATCCCATGTTTTTTTAAGTGGACTGGAATTTAAATCATCTAACTTATGTCTACATCTGGCAGATCTTGAAGCGACGAACCAACATTCCGTAGCCCACAACAAGGTCCGCTCACCGGCTGAAAGGACAACTGGGTTGACCTTGGTATGTTGAGGTGAACGTACATCTGAAAAAGGAAAGGGCTAGTTCTTTGTGTCATTGAATGATTACTTTATCTAGCAATTCTCACGGAGACATTCACCTAGGCCCGGTTTCCCTACCTCTCTTCCATAATCCAGATGCAGTTCGACACCCAGACCCACCGTCCCACTACACCAGACTCCCCGTTGGCCAGTCTTTACCGCGCGACGAGCAACATCGACGACCTCACGCTTGCTCTTACTAACTTCTCCAGGTTGCCTTCCCCAGAGCCTCTGAGGCAGATCTGTTGTTGTTGCGGGAGCGAAGACTGCGAAGCTACAAAGGCATGGCTTACTCTCAAGTCTAAGCTCGAGAGTAGACTCGTTCTCAGTGCAGGTGAGTCTCGGTATCGAGACGGGTGAGCTTAGCACACCAACGCCCGTCGCAGAGGTCGGCTCTGCATTGCTGCAGCGCCATGAGGCATATGTACGCAGACAACACGAGGTCTGTCTCACGCGCATGCACCATGATGCCACGTCCTCACCCAACACAGCCGAGTGATGCTGCGCCAGGGAAAGTCGCGCAAGACAGCGTGCTTGGGGATGGGACAGGTCAAGCCGGAGTAGACACCAGAATGGCCGAGCTGTTGAAAGAGAACACAGTTCTCAACAAGGCCAGCACACACCATCCCTGCATTGTTTATTGCCATCCTGATGGATTTCATTCAGCGGCTTGCACAAGCACTGTTGAACAACGAGGTTTCCGAGGCATCACATAAGGCGTTGTTGCGCGAATTGGACGAGGCACAAAGTACAATCTCAAGGCTGACCGCTCACCATGCGCGTACTGTTGGATTAGACGCCAGGTTATCCTCACTCCTCCAGGAGAACGACGACATTCGGCAAGAACGCGACAGTCAGACTCAACGCGCAAATCTCGCGGAGGCACGCCTGGCTGCCCTGAGAACTCGTACCGGTAAGCATTTCCTGACGAAATTCGGGAGGTGCGAATTTATAATTTGTTCTAGACAAATTACAGGCTGAAGTCCGCCACTTGCAAGATGATTTGGAGACCAAACGCTTGCGACGTTTGGAATCATCGGAATCACTCTTACAGGACGTCCGCTCTAGGTTGGAGGGTCTTCAGTTCTCCGTTTGTTTTTCGGTCGTCGACTTTGCACTGTATTATTCATTTGCAGTCTAGCACGTTACTAAACCTGTCGCGGAAGAAGACCCGGAAGTCATCCAAATCATCGAGTCTTTGGCGGTGGATAATGAGATGCTAAAAGCGGACAATAAGGAGTTGCACAAACTGCTGACAGAATCGCGTGAAGACTTACAGGCACTACAGAAGGAAGCAGGAGAACAGACCATCGCGCCGCCTATACGAGGTGAAATCCTTGTACATGTCTCAAGTGGCAGAAACTGACCAGCTGGTTAGTCGAAACCCCATCAAAACACTCTTGGGCGTCAAGCGGGCCGTCTTCCTTCGCCAAGGACTCGGTAAGAATTATGATTTCAATTGTACATGTTGCTTAAAGGAGTCGAAGATTTTCAACTCCATAAAACGTCCTTCTAGTGTCGACTCACGTTCTCGTCGTGCATACGTAAGTGACTTCATTTCTTGCTGGTCTAGCTTACCCTTTTTATAGGAACCGTTGACCCCAGAGACTGGCCGTAGACCACTCTCTCCAGCAGAGTCCCTACTAGCTTCATCAACAAAATATACCAATTTTGTTCGTCCTCAACCTCGATACCCACCGTCTCATCTCAGTCTTGATATGGATAACGAACCCGAATCCGACGCTGGGCTGTTGCAATCAAATCAAGCAACAAAATCCGTGCAGACCGAACAATGGCTTGGGCTACGAGGCATGAGCCTAATGTCAACGTCTTTCATGGATAATACTTCGGGGTCTCCCCACGACGGGCACTCAGACTCTTCGTCATTCCTCGACAATACCGGATCGCCTATATCGAGCCTTTTAGAACGCATGCATTCCCTCCTCCATCGTATGACGCAGGCTGACGCCCTTACGCTGACGAACCGCCTTAAACGTCAGCACTTACGTGGCGCAGACGTCAAGCACCTTTCCCGAACCACCATCGGTAGCATTTTATCGGATATCTCGCATCTCCGTGCACAGTACCGAGTGTGGCTCGAGGACGATAAAATAACTACATTGTGCACTCGAAAAGATCTTCGAGGCCTATTCAAGCTATTCAAGGAATTTCTCGAGGAAATGGGCCGAATGCGTGTCACGCTGAATGATGTTATACTCGAGCCATCCACCGCCATTCAAGTCAGCGAGATGGCTCTTGATCCTACAAAAGCAGAGGCGATGGAAAAAGAGAGAAGAGTGGTAGGCATCGGCGGAGCAAGTTGGATGACCCCATTTTCAAAGCTTTTCGGTTCTTCATCGCATGATACCGGCTTACTGCCTTCTGCCTCACGGATACATCCACACCCGACCAATCAAAGCAATGGAAATGTTCGCATCTCTCGTCCGGCGCCGAAAATCGGCCCTGCACTTGCGGCGTCTGCCACTACGGTTAACGTCGAATTTTCCGGAGCCAGTGCTGGTAAATCGGTGACCAGTTTATTCTCGGCGCACCCAAATAACGAGGGACTACACGGGAATCTACCTAACTTTCACACACTGCCCCATCCATCTACATCCGCACAAACCAATACTCGTAGCGTAATGGGCATATTCGCGGGCGCGATCCATCTAGATGAGATGTCAGATCCTTGGGTTGTTCTGCCTCGTGCGCCTCGTCGTGTCCAATCTGCATTTCTGACGCAGGACCTCGCCGAAACCGGTACCACCACCATAGTTAAAGAACAAAATGCATCACAGTCGTCGCGAGACGTGGATACGGTTCTTGACGTTCCATCTGTCTCTACCCGCAGTATCAAGGACTCCCAACCAGATGACGTTTCTCTACCCGAACGTACCCTTCGCCGACGTGGTCTCTCGGAATCTTCCATTCATTCCACGTTCATAAATCATGCTGGATGCGTCAGTAAGAACGCTGTACGTCCCGGTGAACTATCTGAACCTTGGTTGGAGCGTCCTTCGGTGCTACGGACGCTAAGCCGTACAATGCAAAACTTCAAACAAGTCGCATCGCACACAATTACTGGCGCTGCTCAAACACCTGCTTCTATGCCATCACAGACTTCAACACTCGATACCTCTCCTGGACTATCCGATTCCTCTCGTACTGGCGATGTCAAGAACTCCCCATCTTCCCAGCCACTCCGGACCTCTATCCCCACACTCACCTCTTTAATCCCAAGCCTGACGTCTTGGTCAGCGGCTGGAGCCACTCTCGATTCCACACACCCTCGCAGTCTCCATAGTAGCCTCCGGGAGGACGCTGGCGTACCCCGACTGTTTGGCCGGGATGGTCAAGGAAGGGATATTTAATTAAAAGAATTCGATCATCATATTTGATCTGCATCTCTCCCCTGTTTATAGGTGCATATTATATGCCGGGGTTTCGTTACACGTTCTTTTGTATCATTATTGTCAATCATCAGCATTGAATGTCCTACCACCTGACCCACATTTGTAACAATTATATCTTGTTCTGCCACATTGTGGCCCGACAAGACCTCAGCAAGCAGGATTTTTAGTTTGTACGTATGTGAGAGCAACGGCTTGGGTGGAACAGCCAATGAAACCTGAAAACAGGTAAATGAAACTCGGATTCAAGGCGAGTAAGGGCGGACAGACAACTCTAGAACTGGAAAAAAAAAGCAAAATCTATATTTTTCACAACGTACAAGGTGCAGCAGAAGTGCATATGTCAAGTCAAATAACAACAATCTCTCTCCGAGAACCAGTGAGGTTTCGCTACTTACAATATCGGAGCTTGGTGTAGTAACACGGCCCATCTGACGCGACAACTAAACAACGTGTGAAATACAATTTACAGTAATTCGATCCTTGTTCATCCGTTCGACCTCGACCTTTTTATTCCAGAATGGTTAGTGACATGAAAGACTAACGCTCCGGCCACTCAGCTCCGCCGAAAAAAACCTGTAGATTAGGGTTGATCATAAAACTAGGAAATTTCCTTATTTGGCTTGAGAAGTTGTACATTAGTGACTAAGTACAGTACTTGTAGGTATATTCAATGCCCTCCATATTAGTCGGGGACACGCGAAACACGAAACACGACAACTACAAGTAGGACGCATGCGGGATGACACGACACAACGTATGAGAGACGAACGAGCGACGCAGGGGCACGTGAAGAGTGAGAATGGACGATCCAGGAAGGGACGATACTGGGGTACAGGGACACGGGCAACGACATAGAAGTTCATGATGATTTGTCATCATTGCGATGGGGCAACGGCGCCTCGTCCCCTTGTTGAAAAGAGAACATAACGCTGCAACCACTTTAGGCGACGATCAGATCGCAACGCTATGCCAGCGATTTCGGAACACTACGTATTCGTTATACCCCACAAATGACTAGCAAGAAAGAGCCAACGATTCTTATTTTAAACAGACACTACAACGCTACACTTTTACAAATCAGTCCTATCCGATAGTCCTCACTCGCAGAAAATCATAGCGAAACCTAACTATGTAGTATAACATGAACAAACTAGAGCCTTCTAGCGAAGTGTCGTAAAACAAATCTCTAGTCGGTGCCTAAACTTCCTCGGCCATCGTAACCAGGAGGAAGATCTGTGTAATGCAAAGGTCCGCTACTAGTAGCAGAGGACGTGCTCGGGGATGTATACTCGGCTGTTACAAGGACATGTTTAGTATGAACGAGGGTTGAGCCAACGAATGAACGTCACAAACGTAAATACTCATCGTCCTCTACTGACTGCCTCTTCATGAATATCGCCCTCTCGCGTGTCTTCTCCAGAGTGCTGACAAACCCGAACATTCCCGTATTGATGAACCTGACCTCGAGAGTGGTCCCATCTACCAGACCACCCTCAGGGGTAGGCTTCACGCCAATCGTCAAGTAATTCGCCCCGAATATGGGTTGTTCGAACTTGGAGGAGAGGATCGAAGGTAAAGGGATGGTTAACGATTGGAACGAGGACTTGGAGTCGGGGTTCGTCCAAATGAGCTGTTCTCCGGAGATGATGATAATATCAATGTGTGTACGACTAGTTGCATATGCGAGTGCATACCCGTTGATCAGTGAGGGCTATCGTGCCAATTGCCTCTAGCTTGTTTATTCCGGAGGGTGACTGTGCGGCCGGGATGGCGAGGTTACACTTGACATTGTCAACAGTGTCGATAAACCTTTCTGCCGGGAGAAGCAAGGGTCTGGCATCAACAATCGTCACCCAGTTTAGCGCCATGGAAGTCGGAAGTTGAATCCGTCTTGAATCCGTCCTGAGTCATTCAAATTCAAATAGGCATTAGGGGGCATTGGTTTCCAAGAGAAGTGGCTCATTGCGAAGACTACCTAGCGCAATGGTAGCGCGTTTGGCTTCGATTGCCTAACGGTACCAAAAGGTTGCAGGTTCGAGTCCTGCGGTGGTCATTTTTGCCTTGTTGCAAAACTCTAACCATCTGGAAAAAAGCAGGGTACTACATCGTGATAGTTCTTGCATGGCACAACCATAGTATGTGTAGTGAACCATAGTTATTGACTGATAGTGCTATAGTGAACTATATAGCCTTATCTCATGTCATTGGAGCTCCAAACCAAACCATATACTAAACCACTCCTCCATACTACCCTCATCATCCAGACTCTTCAGTCAAAAAAGGTCACGCAAGTGATTCCCCTGAAGGTGTACAAATAGTCATAGGTCTGGTGCTAGCCACCCATCAACCAGATTTATGTGGATATGATGTGGCCAGCTATGCAAGACTCTGGCAGTACTACTACTGTATATACATGACATTGAAACTAGTAAGTATGTATGATGCCACTATGGGCTGTGGCTTCCAGGCTTCACTCAGTTCAGAAGGATGCCAGGCCCAAACAACACTAACTATGAACACCTCACATTACCTGTCTTCAATCTAAATATACCATTTTGTGGCATGTATTTGTTTATCTTGTTGTTCAACTTACATGTTAATCTTGCTGCAACAGGTATACAATCTATTGATTATAGTTTGAGATAAAAACCTTTAGTTAGCTTTACATTCCTTCTGTACATCAAGGATATCTAGTAGTATGTACAGTTACTGAATGTTAGCCAACTGCCATTGAATGTGCCTGAGGGTAAGGTTGTTTCACATATTGGCTCCTATTGAATTTGGCTGATATAGTACCCTGGAGTATCTATTCTACGATATTGGCTACATAGTGCTCTGTAGACTACATAGAATACTCTGTACTACTGGCCTTCACTTTTTTTCCGGATGAGTATACTCTATGAAACTCGCATGGCATACTCCCGATGGCTATCCCTTCACCTGCCACTAGTCTCTTGACTTTTTGTTGCCCATCAATGTCGAGCAGTACACAATGTTCCTCAGTCGCTGCGTCTTTGAAGTGGTATTTCTGACAAACTCCTTCACCGGAGGGATGTGGAAAAAGCTCGTCGTCCTCGGGTTCCAAGGGGTCCGCGAGGAATGGATGATATAGCGCACCGCGAGGGGTTATTCGGCGATGGGATTCTGGCTCCATCATTTGCTTGAGGAGTGAAAGTGCATTTTCCACGTCGGCTCGATGCGAACATTCCGTAGGGAATGGTGGTGTTTCATGTGCTGGTACGGAGGAACGTAATTGTGGATTGTCTGATTCGCTGTCGGGTGAAAACGAGAATCGTGCCGACGACGACATTGGAGGAGAGGGACCCCGTGTGGATTGCGGTTCGTACATATTGTACGGATAGTAGCGGGGATCAGGGCGTCGCACCTGCATCAACTCTGGGTTTTGCTTCTCAACAAATTCTTGCCAACTGATCCCCTCGTTGGTTAAGGAAGGTACGTTTGTTACGAACGTGCGACCTAAACTTGGCATTACGGAAAATCATTTGGAGTGAAAACGCACGAACTGTGTAGGATAGCGACTTTTTCCATTCGCTGCCGACCTATAATAGTGGCAATTTCCATTAGAGCCTCGATGTCGTCACTCGATTGAAAGAGTGGGAATTTTCTTGTTAAAAAGAATAACAAGATTATCCCGACCGCCCAGACATCAATTGCTTTCACACTTATTCAGGGCTTAAGCTTGTCTTAGAATATCGAAAGACCAACCTCCCGATTGTGACCCACATTTAAGCAGAACTTCCGGTGCTCGAAATCCCCGTGTACCCGCTCGATTAGCTTTCGAGTGCGGCCTACAGATCCCTAAGATGATGCAAATCGATAGATACTTATTATTTAAAAAAACGAACCGCGTATCTTTCTCAGGATACCCAACTTTATCGCTGGGCCACGAGCTCTTCTGTCGAGCTTCCTTCTGCATCTTCTTAAGGTGTTCCATGTCATACTCTTCCCGAGACTTCATCTTTCCATGTGGGAAATCTCGCGATGGAGGGGTATGAAGACATGCACCATGTATTGGTGTTGAAGAGTCCATCCGCTGATATTTAGGAATGAGCAGCTCATAGTAAGAGAGAACGTGGGATGCGTACACTTGCCAGCCCAAAATCACACAGGGTTCCGATACCAGTTCGAGGGTCAAAGAGAAAGTTGGCAGGCTTAACATCGCGATGGATGACACCCCGAGCATGAACGTCGCGCAGGGCCCGAAACATACATCGGAAATATGCCTTTATGCCCGCCATTGAGAGGCTCATGAAGAAATCCTAAAAAATATTGCAGGGGATGCGATAAAGGACTATCCAAACACTTACGCGGAAGTCCTCGTTGCGGTTGTAGGGCATGACGACAACTACTTGATCGCTATTCCGGAAGGCGGTGATTAGCTGGCACGTGTGTCGCGCCCCTCGACAGTCTTCCATAATGGATATTTCGTTCCGTATGCGTTCGGGGCTGCTCGTCACATAGATACGCTTAATGGCAACGAAGACTTTACTCCCCTTAGGGTATGACGCGGATTGATAGTAGGCTGATGATGATGGGGGGTGATGACCATGCCATGGCGTGTTATCCCACTTGGCATGGTACCACAGGTCGATGGCCTTGTACACAGACGAGAAAGTCCCCGTGCCCAAACGGTCTACTATTTTATAGTCGCGTGACAGTTGGGGGACGGCAGCCAGCAAGCTGGCGATCTCCAATTGAATCTCTTCTCGCTCTTCTGTGGGTTTTAGGTGAATCGACATCTCCTCATCCGTCTCCCCCGGTACGTCCGCATCCTCGCCATCTTCGCCGTCTTCATAACCCTCGAGGTCGCACATGTCTTGCGGACAATCCATCGAATTCGGTTCGTCATCGCTTTCGCCAGGGTCAACCATGATAGGTAGTTGGTCCGCGTTGGAGCTTAACTTTGCAGCTGACAGCGGTCGGCTGTAAAGTTGAGCGAGATGATTATGATAGTCAGCCATTTCTTGGCGACTACGACTGCCACCTCCATCCTCCGAGGTTAAGTTTTCAGCACCATCTGCTTTCTGCGCGGAGAGGTACTCTCTGTGGTATGCCCTATTCCGCGGATCTGAGGAGCCAACTTCAAGAGGATTAGAAGAATGTTGGGAGAGCAGCATATTAGGCGTCCTAGGGGTGAGTTAGTGACCCACTCGATAGAGATCAATGTTTGAGTTGAAAGGTCACGTAGCGTCACGTGCGCCAAATGGAAAAAGTGACCACCGCAGGACTCGAACCTGCAACCTTTTGGTACCGTTGGGCAATCGAAGCCAAACGCGCTACCATTGCGCTAGGTAGCCATGGTATATAAATCAAAATTAAAATCTAGGCAAGAGTTGAGCCGCTGTGCAAGCATATTGAGGATGACCGCAACTTCTAGGAGTGAAGTACTCATGTTGCTGACGGTGTGAAAGCGGATTACCTCCATGAACTCCCCAGAAGAGTTAAGACTCTGGTTTGCAAACCCATTCCAACATCCACTCCCCTCACAGATTGCATTTTACCTTGCACTCTTACTTTTTCCTATTATTGCGCTTGTCAGTGCCCCAACCATCAAGAGGCTTTTGTTTGGGACGGCGTCGTCCATCATGGCCTTTGAAAACCTCAGTTCGCTCCTTCCTTGGAGTTGGGGAGGAAACCAATCGAATGCCGTATCATCGCATGAAGCGAAAAAACTTAGGAAGAAGCACATCCGTACTCGTGCTGAACAATTGGAGATGAACGGATACGCCAGACCAGGTACATCAAGTCTTCAACTTCTAGCTCGGGTTTGACCCTCCAGTATAGATACTACACAAGAGCCTGCCGAAGGTTATTATCCTGGCCTTGTCAACATCTCCGGCACATACTGCTTCATGAACTCCACACTCCAGGTCAGCAAATTGTCAATGATCTCTATGCGTCCTATTTCTCACCATCATCACCAGGCATTAGCCTCCCTATCATACCTGCATCCTTACCTGGCCTCTGCCCACGACAAGGCCGTGCAGTTAGATGTTGCCTCACCGGTCATCGACGCTCTTCTAGCATTGTTACAGGGTCCGTAGCGCTTTTTAAGAACATTTATTCCCGCTAATAGCACGCTTATAGAATTAAATACCCCTCGGAGTTCATATCATTCAGTCCGTCCGCTCGAGATCATTGAGGCTCTGGTGAACCATTCTCCTGGAAAGCATAACTCGCTCTTTTCTTCCCGCGAACACCAGGATGCACAGGAACTATTTCAGCTCGTCTCCGAATGCATAAAGAAGGAAATTTCTGGGGTGAACAGGGAACGTCAGCGTGATCGTGGCCTCGGAGGGATATCGCAATTTGATGGGGAGGCCAGTAGAGATATAGGGATGACTGTGTTCGACGGGCTGACAGCGAACAGGAGAAGTTGCATGGAGTGCGGATATACAGAAGCCGTCATGCACTTTACCTTTGACAGCTGGCAACTAGCGATCCCAAGATACGCTGTGAGTTACTTCTAGTAGGACCCGGTGTTGCACTAATCATGGGACCAGGCAAGCTGTCGTCTTGAAGACTGCCTCGCTGAATACACCAAACTTGAAATGCTGAATGATTGCGTTTGTCGCAAATGTTCAGTGATTGCGACACATGAACGCCTTGTTCTAGAAGCAGAACGGCTAGAGAAAATGATTAACTCGGATGCGCAAGCTACCGCATCGAAGAAGCGCAAAGCAAAGGAAGCTAGGAAGCTAGAGGTGAGACTAAAGGCATCTTTGGATCACGGTCGTTTGGAAGAGGACGTGAAGGGAGTGAAGCTGGACAAGGTATTTAGCAGAGCCTCCACAAAGCAGGCAATGATCGCAAGGGTATATTTATCATTTCTGGTTCACACGTAGTGTCTGACATTGGTCAAGCCTCCTCTAGTGCTTGTACTCCACCTTAATCGTTCGCTAAGCTATGGCCATTTTGCGATGAAGAACGCATTGCGCATCATCTTCCCCGAAATCTTAGACCTCACACCATTCATGACTTCAGGCAATCTCTCCACCATTCCCTCGGTCCCCATTTCCACACCTCCACCCTGCCTGCCTCGATCTACCACTCCTACCCAGGCCATGTACTCAACACCAAGGACTATTTATCGCCTAGCCGCCGTCGTCTGTCATTATGGCCAACATTCGTTTGGACACTATGTCTGCTACCGACGAAAACCTCGCCCACCATCGTGTGGCGAGTCCCGCTTTGCCCCACCGCGTTTGGTTCACGCCTTGGGGTGTGAGTGTGAAAAATGTCTACAGTACGGGAGTATCAGAGATGGCGACGATGTAATGGACTCAATGTGCCAGCCTGGCCGAGGCTGGCTCCGCGTCAGTGATGACTCCGTCAAAGAATGTGGTATTGAAACTGTGCTACAAGAAGGTTCTGGTGCCTTCATGCTCTATTACGAACGCGTGGTACAGTCACGCCCTGGTATTCATCCATTTTACGGTTCACCTCGGAGCTCAGAGGAAACTCTTAAGCCAACCCCCCGCTCAACAAACTGTACCAACAGATCTACTACGTCGCTGGCCTCGAGGGACGAGATGGAACGGCCAGCGTATGGTGCTCGTATTGTGCGGAGTGTGGTCGCCGGAAATGCCAATCGCTCTTCAATTACCTTGAAACTGAATAGGCCGGCTGACTCCTCGATAAAACCAGTGAATCTGTCAGCGTCAGCCCCCGATCTCCGCGGCCATTTCACTCTCCCGTCGCAATCCCCTTCAACTCCTCCACTTCGCAATGCGCCAACCCAGTCGCGACAACCATCTGTTGTGGACCCTCAAGCATAAATCGAATTATACCTAACCATCATGCTTAATATTACATGCTTTTCTTATTTTGCACTCACTGTATATCTTTAATCCTCCACAACAATGGCTACTCTAATGCTTCATCTCATTGCTTCCAACCCATCCTCATGGAACAGGAACTTGGTTATTGAATGAAACATTTTCATCGAGACCCTCTGTTACTACGACTCCCAGCATCAACATACATCTAATAACTCCCATCAAGCCAATGAAGAAAGAGGCTGAAAATATCCAGCACCGCGGTCCACACTATGGTCAACCCGATAGAAAGACATCGCAAAGCCATCATAAGAGGGGAAAACGTTCTACTCCCTGATGGAGCTTCGGGCGTCGTAACCGAGTAGTGCGGTTTGTATGGAGGTGAGGGATATTTAACAATACAAAATACTCGAAAGTCCGGGAAGAATGTAGAAAGATGACTGGCAATGCAATTACCAATAGATCCGTCGCTCAACAGTGCGCTGCTTGAGGGCAGGAGCAGGCCTAGTATAGGACACCGTGCGCCTCACTCGGGTGACGGTAGGGTACCTGATTAATGGTGAAGCAGTGCACAGCCAGGAACAGATGTTGAAATTTACCATGCCTGGTAAATTTCATTGGCCTCGAGCTGAACTTCAAGGATTTGACGGCCCTACGACGACGCTAAGTTGCTGCACATATCTGGAAGAAAAAGATATTCGACGTACAAGACCGTCAGTAAAAGAGCCGACAACAAGGCCTTCTTTACGACCGAGGCGGTCGTGGTTGACAGCGACGATGTCACCAGGCTGGAATAAGTTGGACGATGAGGACGACTATGGCTGAGAGGGGAAAAAAAAACACAACGAACGGTAATGTCAGTGGAGAAAGGGACGGCTTTGTACTCCTCAATTCTCTCGTAGGTAGCCATTTGGGATGAAAATGGGGAAGGGAAGAAATGAGGGAAATAAAAAGGTGAAAATGATGAGGGAAAAAAGGCGGCTTGGTTGTCTACGTTTTATATAGATTAGATTCCCGCACGAGGCGAGGCATACACGAGGCGCGGAAAGCATCCGCCATTGTTGTCTACCCTGCTACGTAAATTCCTATTGTTCTGTCTTGTTTGCTATACAACTACTGTTTGTATATCTACGACTGTTAGAAATTAATTATAGTAATAACTGTCAGTTTACATTGGCCTACTGAACCACCTGTTCCAATACTCGCATCCACCGCAGAATCAAGTCTAACTAGATAGGAAGCTTTCGCACCTCTATGCGATCTTCTATGTGGCCCTGCCAACCTTTCAGGTCGACAGGATTTGTCCGGGAGGGAATCTGCTCGCTGCCAGGACCACCGCCCTCTAAGGCCAAGCACGCAGTCCAACGTCGGCTCACGTGCATGTGACAGTCGGCGAGCTTGCCGTTTGCGCTTGTCCAGCGCCCTCTCGGTCCGCTTTGTCCTTTCGTCGTCAGATCCGACGGATGAGCGAGTGGAGGAAAGTGCACTAAATTCGTCCAGTTTATAGTGCAACTGCATGCAAAAGTACCTTGAAAGTCGCTTGCCAGGGTCTATGGCCTTCGATGCTGGGAAGCAATGGGTGCACCTGCAATTTCTTTCCGAGAGTGTGTAAGAATAAGTGGGGGTTGTTTTGGTCTGCAGATCGGAGGGGTCCAGAGCGAAGGGGATTTACTTGTCAGCTAGCATCCGAAAGACAGAAACATGTATCCTGTCCAGTTCTCATATTGACGCCTTAAGTCGTTGCTGCTGCCCCCTTTTGTCACGGAGGCGGCGTCGGACTCGGAAGTTCCTTTTACCAGCCGCCTCTCGAGCAACTTTTCACTGGCACTTTGGTTCACAGGTACAAGGACTGCGGTCCAATGGTGAATGGTAGACTACGGGGCTGAGTCAGAGATATTTACTAGTCACGGGATGACTGTATCCTGGCAATCTGTAGTAAACTGAAAGTGGTTGCCCGTGGCCCGAAATGTAACGATTCAGCCGTAAGCAAGTAGTAAACAACAGTAAGTACTACCCGATTCACTTCAACCGCACTATAGGGTCTTCACTCCTAGTCTCCCGACGTTCAAACCATGTTAGATGGGTACTGAAAGTCCTCCAGCGCTACAAAGTTCTCCTTGATGCTTCTGGCCGACACGAAGCGATAGAAGAGACTAATGCTCCCTGCTTTGTCGTTCGTCCCGCTTGCACGCGCACCGCCGAAAGGTTGCTGCCCAACGACAGCACCCGTACATTTCTCGTTGTAATACATGTTACCTGCGGCATTGCGTAGTCTGTTCGTGGCAGTGATAAGTGCCTTTCGATCGGTAGAGAAGCTGCAGACAATTGAACGTCGGATCGTTGAGTATCTTAGGACGGACTCACATAGAACCAGTCAGAGCATAGGCAGACGTATTGTCGATTAGTTCCAGGGTCTTCTCGAAGTCCGCATCATCGTATACGTAGACCTGACAGTGTGTTTTAGTAAGGTCTGCTACGTCTGAAAGAGATCATTACCGTAACAACTGGTCCAAAGATTTCCTCAGTCATGGTTATCGAATGAGGATCCTTTGTCAAGATCACAGTTGGCTGGATGAAGAAACCTTTGGAATCGTCCCCTGAGACGAATGGTCAACATGATAGTCTGCCAACATCTGTATTGGCTTACCCTTCCCCCCAATAAGAATCTCTCCGCCAACGGCCTTCGCCTTCTCGATATAGCTCAGGACCCTATCATAAGCCGGCCGGCCACTGAGGTAGAGATATATAAGTGCAGACCAAATGTAATGGAACAAAACGTTACATGACAGGTCCCATGAAGTTAGCAAAGTCCTGAACGGGCCCAACTTCGATCTTTGCGATCTCAGCGAGGAATTGATCTTTGAACCCACCATGCCAAAGTGAAGCAGAGATATACAATCGAGAAAGTGCGGAGCACTTTTGCCCTGTAGTACGATCAAGCCTTTTGACCGAAAGTAGATATTAACGCGCAATCTACCTTGGTATTCAAATCCTGCCCTGACACTTTGAAGCACCGCATTACGAATCTCTGCAGACTCGTGAATGATATGAAAGTTTTTTCCACCAGTTTCGCCGACAATCCTGGGGTAGCCCCTGTACCTGTCGAGATTCGCAGCAATATCCTTCCAAAGCTTCTTGAATACGAAGGTGCTCCCGGTGAAATGCAGCGCCGCGAAATTAGGATGTTCGATGGCTTGCGCCACAACCTCGGGTGGTGGTCCAGGAACAAATTGGATGACACCAGGCGGGACACCTGCCTCTGTGAGAATTTGGTGAACAAGATAATTTGAATAGGTGGCCGCAGGTGAGGGCTTCCAAACCACAACATTTCCGACTATTGCGGGTGCTGGGAACAAAAGTTCAAATTGATCGGACGAGCGCGTTAGCCACTATACAACACACCGCCCGGAAGGTTTCCGCCAATGGCGGTAAAGTTAAATGGAGAGACAGCTAACACAAAACCTTCCAGTGCACGATACTCAGTGCGGCTGTGGATTGACACGCATAAGAGGATGGAAAATATACATAGAGTCAACTTACTTCCAAGATCCGGGTGCATTCTTGGGTGGCTGTTGAGTGTAGAGTTCTTCGACAAACTTGACACCAAAACGGAAGAAATCGGACAGCTATCGCACGGGATTAGAATAACATCGATGGCGGATGGCAACCCGGCACACCTCAGCGGCAGCATCAATCTCAGCTTGCCATGCGTTCTTGCCTTGACCAAGCATAGTAGCGGCCATGAGCTTATAGCGGTACTTGCCGCCAATGAGTTCCGCAGCGCGAAGGAAGATAGCAGCCCTATCATTCCAGGGCATGGCTTCCCATTCTGCCTTGGCGGCAAGGGCTCCACTAATCGCGTTCGCGACGGTAGTCTTGTCTGCCTCGTGGTAAGCGCACAGGTGTTTGGTATGTTCTGACGGAATGATCTGCATTGCCAGTTTTCCAGTTTTGACCTGAGTCGCCGCAAAGTTAGCAAGGAATCGTGATTGGTACCTGTGCTAGACCTCTTTGCCATCGATAATGCAGGGTACCTCAAAAGGTAGATCCTGTTCCATCTGTCTCAAAGCTGCTTCCAAGCCCCTTCGTTCCGGCGAGCCCACAGCATAACTCCTCTTTCGTCTTCTGAGTCGTCGAACAAGTCAGACCATCCGTTTGCTTACCATCGACTCATTGTCGATAAGTGGCGCTTTGAACGACGCGAGCTGGGGTGTAGTCATGGTGTTTGGATGTTCGCAAGGGCGTGATTCCTTGATATTAATCTTGGTATCTGCGGGAATTCGGAACGGATCTTACAAATATATATAGGCCATAAGTCACATTGCTCACATGCCGGACAATTTGCCTGCGCAGGACGGTAAAAATACCCTGGTAAAACCTACGGGAAGGAAATTAATGACTGCTAAGTACATAAGTCGTTGTGGCTAGTTCGGTGAGTATTCAGTATTAGACTGAGGGTAGCTGGAATGGAATACTATGCTACATACAGTCTTACTTATGATCTCGCGTTACAATAGTCGAACGGACAGTAGACTAATACACAATCCTAGTATCGTGCCGGAAAGAAAAGAACGTGACTGGTCAATAGTGTAAAAGATGTGGAGGTAATTATATTGTAGATGGAAGGTCGTCAATTTGCTTCTTCAGGTTTGCCAAGAACACATGTGCGTCAAGAATGCTCCCAGCACACCGAATACACTCCGACTTTTGGGCGACTCGTGCTAGGAATGGCATGCTGAAGATGACGTCGGCCGTTGGCCGTACAGAGAGTTCCTCGCTCGCCAACTTCTCGAATTCTTTCCACCACTTTGGTGGAACGAAAGCACCGTAGAACGGCCCCGAGCACTGTATACATTTCACATCTTGTGGTATATTCAAAAGTGCTCGAGCCGCCTCCACACGTGTCTTATGGAGCACCAGAAGCCGATGATAAGCATGCGCGGAGATGTATTTGAGATCATCGGAGAGGGGACAGTCGAGGATGTTACGAGACAGAGTGTGCCGCGAGGCAACCTGTGCTTCGTACTCGAAGTCGAATCGACTGGCGATGGCGTAAACGCGAATGGGGGCCTCTTCAAGAAAGCGGGGAGAGAGGAGTTCCTTCCGTAGGGCAGCAATAGGACCCAGGAAGTCGTACTTGACGGATGCGGTGAGAAGGACAACAAGCTCGTCCAATGATGCGATGACGGGGTCTGGTTCTGGGTAGATGAACTGAAGCAAAGCGCCGATGGTGGAGCTGTGTTCGGACACAGGAATCACTGGACGATGGTCCTCTTTGTCTGGAGGGGGCTGAGGAAGGGCAAACATATGTTCGAAGAAAGGAGAGGCAGCGGCTAAGATGCAACGGTGGACGCAAAACTTGACAGCGTCTGCGGACTCGAGAAAGACGTCACCATCGTCTGCACATGATTCGCGGTCAATGACCGTCATGATGGGTGCGGTTGACAAGAAAATCTGGTCCAGTTACTGAACCAGACAGTAGATTTATAGGTACCGTCGCGAGTCAAGCTACAGCGCAGCGTGGCCGTGAGGGAGCAGACTTGACACTGCCATACTTGGCAAACAGTGGATGAGTAGTCCAAACCCAAAGATGAGGGGTACGACATTGTCTTACAAACAGGAGTAAACAAACTCGGTGAGTGCCGCGCGTCGCCGGCAGAAACACGGGAGAAATTCTGAGGGCTAATTACGGGAGTGACCTTGTAAACAAGGTAATTAGCGGCGGTCAGGTGATGACCGTCTATGACGCGGCGCTGGGGACCGGGACCGAGACCGTCGTCGGCGTTCCGAGGACCGGTCCTTATGCCTGCTGCGGTCCCGCTTTTGGCGATGTGTTGGGACGTCAAACACCATTTCGTAGTCGCTACGTCCATTTTCCCTCGGACCCCCTCGATACCTGCGAGTCTCTTCTAGATCATTCCGTCCTGCGAAGCCGCCCCTTTCTCTCCGATGCGGGCCTAATTTAGGACTGTTGGACCACGAAGTGTTCAGCCGAGCCACAGACTGGGAGCTGAGTAGAATATAATCAGCTAACGTAGTCACCAAGTGAGTATACCTTACAAGTCAACCCATATGCGTCGATCGTCAACCAGAACATTCTGCATTTTGAAATAAGCCTGAAACATATGTAAGACATGATCCTACTCGGCGGACCGAGACCAAACCTGTTCGGCATCCTCCCGTTTGTCAAATTCTATGAATGCATATTGTAGAGAATCTCCCGTTCTTTTGTCACGGATTACCTGACAACTCATAATGGTTCCGAACCGGGAAAAGATGAGCTCGAGGTCCTCGTCTCGGGTTACTGGGTTCAGTTTGCATACGAACAAGACATTTTCTGGAGGTCGAACATTGGCAAAAGGTAAGTCACCAACCATTTCAAGTGTCAATGCAGAAGCTGCCGCAGCCTTTTTCCGACGTTCGCGTTCCTCTTCTTCCTCAGGCAAAGTAGCAAGAGCATCTTCATCTTCAGCAATCCTCGTGGAGTTATCCGGTGGCCGAGTAGGCGAAGAAGGTGGTTTGATGAGATCCACCGGGTCCGGAAATGGATCATCTAGGGGTCTAGGTATTAGCATAGGATAATATGTCTTCTGCCCTCATACCAAGAATGACAACATGGCGAATCCGAATGTCTTTAAAAGGACGTCCCTCTTGATCAGTAAAAACGTCATTGATCTTATCCAGGGTCTCCAATCCTTCGACTACGTGACCAAAGACAGTGTGCTTGCCGTCAAGATACTCGATATTGTCAGCGAGAGTGATGTAAAATTGACTGCCACAACCGCCTTTGTCGCCGCTGACAGAAGGAGCTACAGCCATCGAGACCGTCCCTTTATGCGTATGTTTGAGTTTTGGTACCATCTCTGGCATAAAATATCGCGGGACCGATTTGTCTTCTCCTTGAGAGGCTATATATGACCAGACTGATTCCCCACCCGTGCCAGTAGCAGTTGGATCCCCAGTCTGAGCAAGGAAATCTTTCGACACTAAAGCAGCACACTTACTCAACAGGTCGGGAAAACACCTTACAAGCTTGGGACTCACCATTGAAAAATGCATTCAGGTTATAATAATATGCCTTGCAGAGTTTCAGGAAGTTCTCGGAGGTCTTTGGGCACAATTCGACCTCCAGGTCAATAACAATATCCCCGAGAGATGTCTCAAACAAAACAGACATGTTGTACACGGGAGGGAAGAGTCTCGTAGCACAGCCACTCCTTTTTATTTTTTATTTTTATTTTTCCTATTTTGGATTGGCCTTTATGCATATATGTGCACTTACTCTGGAAGGCCGCCTGGCGAAATGGCATCGCGTCTGACTACGAATCAGGAGATTGCAGGTTCGAGCCCTGCGGTGGTCATAATATATATTTTCTTTTCTCCGGCATTGTAAAAAGGATTCAAATGTATTAATTCTAACCAATTGAACTAGCCGAACCTGAACATTGTCGTTCTTTGAGTTTTTGAGTTGTGAAGGAAAACGCCAAAAATGTAGCAAATGTGGGTAGTGTACATGATATATCGTACGTCATCTTCTCACCGGGGAACATCAAGTGGTAGAATCACACCAAGAACAAGTTAGGTTCATATTCACTGCTCCTGCTTTTGATTCTGTGCCGTTGACTTGCCGAATGTAAATGCGCTCGACGAGCCCGGGAACCCAAATGTGCTAGGTGTCGTATTTGGGGGTTTACCAAATATTGTTTGGTTGGGATCGCTCGCAGCAAGGGTAGATGGCTGTCCAAACGTCGAGCCAGTTGCACCTGATGGAACACCGAAAGTGAAGGAGGCAGTGGGCTTTGCCTCATTACCAATAGAAGTGGGAGTGTTGGTTGCTGCGTCACCCTTGTTGAATGTGAATGTCAACGGGGAAAAAGATCCGAAGGCAGTGCTTCCTTGGGCATTCTTGGAAGCGTCTGCAACGCTGGACGGCTTGGAGCTACCAGCAACCGGAGCGAAAACGGACGTCGACTTTGTGCTATCCGCAGCAGGGCTTAATGTAGTTGACGTTGCTCCTTGTACAGCACCACCGAACGACGGAGAAGGCTTGGGCATCTCCGCGGAGACACCAAACGCAAATGGCGATTTCGAGCTGCCAAATGAACTTCCGAAGACAGAGGGAGACTTCAAGCCTTCCGTGTTACCACTGAACACAGTTGCAGGTTTTGAGCTTTCAGCTGGAGTACCGAATGCAAACGCAGGTTTGCCTTCAGTGAAGTTGCCACCAGACTTCGCGGAGGTAGGGTTGGAGCCTGTTACGGCACCCCCCAACAAAGATGTAGGCTTGGACCCCTCAGCCGACTTAGAACCGGAGCCAGTCCCTCCAAACGAGAATACTGATGCGTTGGTAGAAGCTACAGTCGCTGTAGGCACCGAAGAAAACATGTTCAACGTTGTGGAACCCCCAGATGATGATGGCATAGTTTTTGGTGGTGTAGACGCTGAGGTATCACTATCTGCGGAGACCTGTTTCCCAGAAATATTTGCCGCTGGGGAGGGAGTTCCAAACGGCGACGACCTGGCAGGCTCATTTGAACCAGCTGCATCAAAAACAGTTGGTGCGGCTGACTTCGATTCGCTTGTAACAGGAACTGTGGACGCGGAACTACCATCTGTTACATCTTGCGATGTTTGTCCAAATTTAAAGGTCGGTTTGAGCTGGGACGCGGCGGTAGAAGTAGTACCAGGGGTGAAGGTTGATGACGGTTGCCCAAATGAAAACTTGGGCACTGGTGGCACAGATGGCACTGAAAGTGTAGCGGTCGATGGAGATGCACCAGAAAACGAAAAAAGGGGGACCGGGATTGTCGATTTTGAAGATTCGAGGGGGATGGAAGCAGGTGGAGCTGCATCTGACTTATCGGTGGCAAGGGTGGTATTGAGTGCCGCAGGTGAAGATGAGCTCGGTGTAGCACTGACAGATACCGTTTCGGACTTTGCCAGAGAGACGGCAACAGCGGGGAATGAAGTAGAGGAAGACGCGTCCGGTTTCGCAAAAGAGAACGGGGTTTTAGAGGGAATTTCAGTCGAGAGAGGCTGAGGCTGGGTCGTTACGCTGAGAGTGGAAGGTGAGGAAGTAGATAGAACCGGAATCGCTGTACTATCCTTTCCAAAGAAATTTGGTACCGCAGATGGCGAAACAGCTGTGGAGGTGGATGACGCCACTTGCAGTGGTTTCGCGAACGAAAATGGAGAGAGAAAGGTAGTTTGAGTAGAAGTACTAGGACCACCAGGAAATGACGGGGGTGGTGGAGGAAGGGGAGCGGTGGTGGAAGTGGTTGCGGCCATACCCTTGGTAGAATCGGCGATATTGTTGCAGGTCGAAGGGGAGAAAGTCGGAGCGTTCAACTTGCTTTGTGTCGAGTTATCGTCTAGCTTCCCTTCCGCAGCGGACTCGGAGATAAGTATGATCGTAGGAATAGACGTTGGCTTGCCAAGCTCGGGAGCGGTTACGCTAGTTGGCATTTCAGCTGGTTTCTCGGGTGGCAGCTGAGCCTTCTTTTGCTCCTCAATTTTGGCCCTTATTCTGGCCATCGCCTCTGCTTCCCGATCTTGCTTTTCCCATTTTGAAAAACCACGGAGGCCAGGTCGTGTTGGGCTGTCGGCAACACTTGGAAGTATAGAAGAGACAATGGTACTCGACGAGGCCACACGACGACCTAGTGCAGGCCGTGAATGCCACTGCTCAAAGGGGTTGATGCGAGTCAAAGCGCCACTGGACGTGATTTGACGAGGGGGACGACGAGCGTAACTATCCTTGACTGAGTCCCATAAAAGACTCTTGCCATTCTTCGTAGGAGAATCCAAGTTAACGTTTGACTTGACTCGACTCGACTCTCTTGACGATTCTTGCCAAGCCAACTCTTGCTTCCCCTCTGCTTGCTTGTATTGGTCTTCTGTCATCCATGTCTCCACGTAAATCTCTAGCGCGGCTGATCGATCTGGATGTTGGGAATCTTGGGGCTAAATGGCGGGCATGTGAGAAGAGCGTAAAATTCCGATCTGAGACTTACCATGTGGTATTTATTCCTGGCCTTCCTGACCAAAGTGAGGCGCAACCGTTCGCCTTTATCGCTGACCTTGTAACGAGCGCCATCAACCTCCCACTCCTCGCCAACTCTACGACCACCGCAGAGAGGATCTTTAGATACACGAGGATCTTCCGCCGGCACCTCGCTGACATCGTCAGATACAGTCCTCCTGTCCCCTTTCTTAGACTTGAACTGGGGACGCCTTTGAGAGGCCTCAGAGTCGCCACCACCCTCGCATTCACCTTCGGGTGGTTCAGATTCACGATCACGTTTCTGCCCTCTTGCAGGTGTCTCCGCCACCCTTCGTGAAATCGTTCGACGTTTGCGGTGATGCAACGTTCTCCCATTCCGGACGTCATCATCATCATCGCCTCCAAAAGTTGACCCTGCCTCCGCCCGATCACGTTTCTTGCCACGTGTCGCTGCCTTGAGTTCTGTTACTTCATCATCGTCAACGGCTTCCATTGCTTCATCAGCGGGCTCGTGGTATTCATTACGAAGCTCATTAACATGTCTGGATCTCTCTTGGCCGTCAATGTGTACGTCGGGCTGACGGTCCAGAGATTCCTTGTGCACTGTTCGAGATGGTAAGTCACTGTACTGAGCATACCAGTCTGCTTGTTCATCTCTATCGATGGGTTCGTCACCATCTATACGAGACTTTTTTATAATCTCATGCTCGACGTCGCTTTCGTCCTCGAAAGAACGTTTTCTAGACTCTTCGTTATCATCAGGATTTATGATAAGATGTCTTCTGCTGGCACGATGAACATGAGGTACTTCGACCGGTAAGGGTTCTGGAGCCACCACTCGTTTGCGTGAATTGGGATTGTATCGATCTGCGAAACCAAGGGAATGAACCTCTGGGCGGTTGTTACCGTGCAGAACGGTATATTTTCCAGGGAGTTGATAATCATGGAGTTGTACAGCTACACGCGGTGCAATTGTGATACCTGAAGATCCGAGATGAAAAAAATGAGATGAACCACGTTTATCCCCAAGACATCTTGATTAACTCACTGGTTTCGGGAACCCGTCTCCTCAAGCCACGCGCGTCTTTCTGTGCATCGGTTTGCTGATCAACAGCCGGTGGATTATGGTCCGACACATAATTGGTCGCCTTCTTTGGGTCTTGGGCCTCGCGTTCAAGGTGCGCACGCTTGGCTGCGGCATACGCTACAGCAAAAGGACGACAGTCTGAGTCGGGAATTCCATGCTTCCTTCGCATCGCTCTTGGAGAAATGTTAAAAAGGTATAAATGCATTAGGATGAGATACATACTTTCTGTACTTCAGTTCGCGATGTTTTTTGAGATGTTCGAGACCCCGCGCACACGCGATCCATACTAACAAAGCGAGTCCGAAGAGGGTAACCGACTTGAGAACAAGGTGGTACTGAGAGAACGTGACAAACAGGCCGGATTTTGTTGGCCTTTGCAAGATAGGTCCACCAAGAATGTCAGCCTGCTCGTCGCGCAAAGACATCTTTGGTGGAGGAGTTGAAGCCTGGATGCAGTTCAAGAGAAAGGTTCTGGCAGGCCTTGTCGGCGCGGCCCGCGTCGGGGATATAAATGTTTAATCGGAGATTACTACTTAAACAGCGCATCGCACAAAACTACACTTTTTATTCTCCACTCGCCTTTGCCTAGGGACACAGCGCAAAAAGTGCCTTCGCTTTCGTTCCTTACTGGTGAAGTAGTAGATTGAGCATGCTTGGTCCACGCTTGGATGTTTAACATCCCAATGGGCATTTGAGTACTAAATCATGCAGACAATTTCTACCTAGACTCAAGTACTACGTGGCATTAGTAATCTGAACTTCTGATTTGTGTGGGAACTTGCCGAATTGGTCTGGTTTTTATACGACCGTATCGTTACTCTTGAAACACCCGCTGAAGTGCACTATTCCCTTCTCCTCTCAACATCATGTCCAAGGTCGTCTCGTTCTCTGAGCTCCAAACACACAACACCAAGCAGAACCTTTGGGTCTCCATTCATGGTAAAGGTGTGTATACATCCATCCATTCCTGCTGGGACCGAGATTTGACCCCTCGACCAAAAATAGTGTATAATGTGACCAAGTTCATCGACGAGGTATCCCCCATTGTAGAGGCGACCGTCGTCTTGGTACTTACGAGCCTACGGTAGCACCCAGGTGGCGACGAGGTAATTATTAGTGAAGGAGGTGCGCATTCCAGCCCTCACTAGACGCGTCGATATCAACTCTTCTACTACAGGCAAAGATGCGACAGAGGCTTTCGAGGATGTTGGTCACTCTGACGAAGCCCGTGCCCTCCTACCCGACCTCTTGGTGGGTGAACTCGAACAAGGCGGTGTAAGTACTGAGCAGTGCTGCCAGTGCTAAAATTGATTATCCTTTCCAGGCACCATCCAAGTCAAAAAAGGCTTCGTCAAGCCCCGCTGTCCATAATGCCGTAGAGAAGGGCTCAAAGTAAGTCGTCACGTCCCCTTTGGTTTCACATCCGTTTAATTATCTTTTGTAGCCTGATGTACTTCATCCCTCTCACTCTGTTGGGTGCTTACTTTGCGTGGCGTTTCTACGCATGAGGTAGAAGACGGTCTTCCAACGAAGGCGTTGCTTACTCTATTTTAGCACCAGTACCCATGTTCCTTACTTTGCTAGATAAAACCCTTTTTTTTCTTTGTATGGTTTCGGGCCGAACCGTACAGTAAACCCGTGAGAGGAACTTGTCTCGGGACGATACACAAGCAATAATATGAATGAATGCAATACATTGGAAACGAACAATTTGATTTAACCACCGCCTCATACCGTGCTAAGTGTCTTCTGCGGATCCTTTTCGAGCCGTTCATTGACGTAACCTAGACCATGAGTCACTGAACGGACCGTATGCTGCCAAGATCGGTCCCCATGCTATCGGATCCGTCAAACCTGACGAATCTGAATCATTCCATAGGTCTCACCTTTCTAATCGTCATCGCTTGGGTGCGTTGAGCGTGAGTGAGCGCGGCGGTAGCAATTACGACACCAATAGTAAGCCCTTGGGCCCACAGGCGAATTTGTACGACCTAGCCCGACGGAGGATGCTATTTAAATTTATCGCACACATCATTGCTGTCCGCCCTTACCTTTTGCGGCATTGTTAACAAACTACCGACCCATGTTAGGTAGCCGATATCTGGCAAAATCCAAAACGCGAAAAGACGTACGGATCACGCATGATCACGCTTCCCGCGACTGCCATTGTTGTCGCCCAGCTTCCCATGACAACACTCAGCTGATGTTTTGCTGCCCATTCTGCTACCTTGTCCTTTCGGCCCAAGGTCGCCCATCTCTCACGATCTTCGTGTTCTCGTTGTTCGAATTGACCTTTGCCGAGTTCGGTCCTGCAGGTTACGAGGCATCTTACGCCAATCAATGATGGAAGGCACTTTGGACCCACCAATGGCGACGGTCAAACTCTAGACTTCTCTGCTCTGCCTGGAGAGTAGCAAGGGGTGCAACGATGATCGCACCGCCAAGCAACTTGATGAGTGAAGGGCAGGAGCGATAGTAACGTGATTGCTTGTTTAGTAGGTAGAAAGCGGGCAAAGAGATTCCGGCCCCTATGAGCCCCCCTTCGAGTGCGCCGCGAATGATCGCTGCACGTCGCTTCTTTGTTTCGCCTTTAACCTACGTAACGTCGTGAGATGAATTGTTATAGACTGGAGACACCTCAGACTCGGAGTCTCAGGCTCACCTCCATGGTTAATCGAAAGTTAGGACTGAGTGACGCAATACATATCCGAACTGAGATCGCTTGATTACTACATAGACAACATTCGCGTAAATTATGCACCATGCACAACAACGTTCTCAATGATATCAGCATTCCAATCGTCGCAGTGGCGACTCCTTAGAAATGTTCCACTGTGAACGTCCATTTCCCTTCCTTCGCATCAAAGCTTTCAAAATGTGTGTCCTTCATTGCTTTAAGTCGTTTGAGGTGCTTGGCTGCTGCAGCCGTCTGCTCATCTTTGATAGGGTCTCTCGTCGCCTTGTCCGTGGCCCAGCACCGCGATAATATGATCCTAGCCTTGACGTTCAAACCTGAGCCAGGTGCCGGTTTGTCCACCTCGTCGCCATCCGGGTACACACTACATTCTTTGTCGTCGAATCGCACGAGTTCGCCCAGAAGCGCGCCAAGTTTGGGAAGACCAGTAAGGTCAACTGGTTCAAGAAAGTGAACCTCCCCGTACCCTGCGCGGCCCACGACCAGTCCTTTGAAAGATGACAACTCTTCATAGCCATACGTCTTTAACTTCGCCAGGTCTGGTTTTACCCAATAGTCGCCATGCTGGAGAGGTAAAGAGGTAGAAGTAGCTTCGGTACCATTCACGGCCTTGCTCGGCGGGGATTGTCCGAGGGTAAGTGAGCTTTGTGCCGTGAATCGACCCGAGCTAGGTGGCGGTTGGGCTGGTTGCTCCGAAGATTGAGTAACACATTCTTTCTCTCTAGCCACGTCCCTTTCTCTTGCAGCCTGACTCAGCGCAGGACTAAAAGTCACCTTTGCCGGGCTGCCGCGCAATCCCGGAGATCCAGCTCTACTGAACAAATCCGAGGCTTCGACTTTCTTATCTAAAACCAATTTCTTCACGCTTTGCCTTCCTCCACTGCCCAAAGTGGGGGTGGAACTGCGTCCTAAGATGCCCTCTGGAACCTCTGCACGGCTCGAGTACAGAGGTCCAACTTTCCCATTGCTAAGAGACAAATTCTGTCCAGGGACTCCAAGCGCAGTAGATGACGCGGATGCCCCGAAGCCGCGAAGTTTCGAACTAGCCGGGATGTAGTTGATTGGTAGGCGCGATACAGGTGAGCGAGCAGGGGCGTCTACGAAGAAGCCTGGTTTCTTTTTTTGTTGCTGATCAACCGGAACAGAACGGGGACCGGGTGGGAGCATTGAGAAGATGGGCAAGTTACTAGATATAGGTTCTGCTATGGAGGCGGTAAGTTGTCCACCTGGTGCAGCTGTTGACAAGCCAAGAGCACCGGTGCCGAATAACGAGGAGCCCAGTCCACCTGTGGAAGGCGTGGTGCTAATTGCGGGAGCAACAGGCTTTTGTTGGCTAAATAACGAACCTCCAAAGGCGCCGGTACTGGTGCCTGTGGTCGTTTGGGTTGTTTGTTGACCTGATGGCTGCCCAAACAAGGTGGGCTGGGTGCCTGTTGCACTGGCTGTGCTTGGTTGCCCAAAAGTACTACTACCGAATAGACCCACCCCGGTGGTCGGAGGTTTGGATGCGCCAAAGAGACTTGTCTGGGCAGACGGTTGCTGTTGGGCAGGTTGAGTCCCGCCGAAGAGACCACCGCTTGTTGTCCCACCGAATAATCCACCAGATGGTTGTGTGGTACTACCGAACACTATCGAAGGACGGTCAAAAGAGAGTAAAAGTAGATTTTGTAGCACTCACAACCACTCGTCTGCTGTGCGGGTTGTTGCTGCTGTTGTGGTTGGCCAAAGAGACTGGTACCTGTAGTGGGAGTTGTCCCAAAGAGATTTGTGGTAGGTTGGGCTGGTTGAGCTTGTTGCTGGCCTCCGAATAGGCCAGTGCTGAAATTGGTGGACGTTCCAGCTGGCTGGCTGGGCTGGCCGAATATCGAAGGCTTTGCAGTTGTGGCTGCACCTGAAGGCTGACGTGAACAAACATCATATCATCAAGGCGAGCCCACTATACCGAAGGCAGTCGGCGCTTGTTGTGGTTGTTGTGGTTGCTGCTGCTGCTGAGGCTGACCAAAGATGCTTGTACCAGTGGCAGACTGAGCTGCAGGTTGACCGAATGCACCTGTCGCCGTACCGCTGAACGCACCGCCTGCTGCTGTGAAGCAAGTTGGCGTTGAGTAACACGATTGTCAACACACTTACCTGGCTGGCCGAAGGTACCTCCAAATCCTGTAGCAGGTTTCGGTTGCCCGAACGCACTGGTACCTCCAAAGATACTAGCACCAGTGCCTGCGGCCGGTTGCTGTTGCTGTTGAGGCTGACCAAAAGCAGTAAAAGCGGAGGGTTGTTGTTGCTGGGGTTGTCCGAACGCGGAACTTCCAAAAAGGCCGTTTCCGGTGCCGGTGCTCGTCGCAGGTTGTTGTTGTCCAAACGTACCAAACGCCCCAGCGGCAGGTTGTGTCGTAGTTCCAAATGTGCCAGTAGCACCACCAAATATTGAGCCAGTCGTAGGTTGCTGGGTCGTCGTTGATGCCCCGAAAAGTCCAGTTGTTTGTGTGGTAGGGGCGCCAAATGATGTTTGACTAAATGCTCCAGCTGTCTTACGATTTTGTTGATAATCTTGCATGCGCAACTCCTAATTCGCGATATTTAGCAACCGCGCTGAACAGTGGTAAAATACCAATGGGGTTGACCTACTTCTAAAGATGTCCCCCTGTAAACTGGAGTAGCCGTGATGGTCTGGTATTGGAGGATGGTACTTAAGTTGGAAGGATCCTTTTCGTTGAAGACAGAATAAGCTGGGGTGGATGTGCCTGTTGTCACAGGTGGTGGATTGGCGTCCGTGCTCGCTGTTAAAAGGCATAAGTTTAAATTAAAATGCTGTAGATAAAGCACGACTCACTTGCCGGAGTGGCACCAAAGGTTGTAGCAGGTTTTGGCTGCCCAAAGAGCGAACCACCACCTCCAAAAGCACTCCCCGAACCCGCGGGGGTCGATCCAAAAACGTTAGTCCCCGATGTCCCAGCAGCAGGAGCCCCACCAAATGCACTCCCACCCCCGCCGAATGCAGAAGTACCACCTCCAAACGCGCCGAATCCAGTTGCAGGTTTAGGAGTGCTAAAAGCAGAAGTGCCCGTGGAAGTAGCAGTGTTCTGGCCAAATGCGCCTAAGAATTGCATGTGTCCAGTTAGCACAAAACGTTGGAGAAGGAAACGAACCAAAGGCAGAAGTCCCGGTATTACTCGTTCCGAGGTTTCCAAACATTGGGTTCGCTGGTGGCTGCTGTTGCTGGCCAAACGCGCCAGTCGAACCAAAAGCTGTACTTGATGGTTTAAAGGTGCGAAAAGTTGTAGATGACTTGTCTTACCTCCGGTTCCGAAAGTGCTTGGTTGGCCAAAAGCGGAACTTTGAGGCTGCTGCTGCTGGTTTGGCTGAGGATTAGCCCAGGAAGACTGAACCGTGTTCTGCCCAAACATTGCAATGAGACAAGCCCCTCACTGTCGCTGGCGTCGTCAAAGGTGATGCGCGAACGAAATGACTTGGGTGCTGTGTTTAAATATTTCATACTCCGACGGAACGCGTACTGCAAGAAATCGCCTCGGAGTCGTCGACGTCGCGATGGTGGGCAAGTCGACGTTTAACACGATCAGACGCGAGGAAATCTTCAAAAAACCACCAAAAAACGCGTCCACGTACCCAATTCTCAACGATTTCGTTACACCTCATATTGAGTCTTTCAACGCACTCTTTGACGACTCTGGACTACCCAAAGGCGACGGCGATGGGAAGGGGCTGCTATCCATCGCCATTAAGGATGTAGGTGAGCGTGTCGTGTTCGATGGAACAGGACAGATTGGCACCGAAAGCGGTCAGACGGGGTGGGGTAATCGTCTTAGTAGTGAGTCAACTGCTCTACCGCAGAGATCCACTTCGTGAATTGCGATATGTCAGTTTGGATTGAGGAGGTATCGATTGCACCTCCAAGAGTCCCAGACCGCGACACTTGGAGTGCGGAGCGGAGAGTTTACCCTTCAGAGGTATCCAATATCCCTCGTTCTCTCAGGTCGTTTTCTGATCTTAATTACCATGCCAGGCCCGTGAACGACTCACATCCTATAGAGGCCGTATGCAGGCAAAGGTCTGCTGGACAATAAATGGGGACGCACATCCGGACCAATGTGTCATGCGAGATTGTGGCCTCGTGCCAATCATGGTTAGAGTAAATACTACTTTTTTTCTCCTCGCATTCTGGTCACCTGACTCGTCTTAGTCGATTCGATGCAATCTGCGTGGTCTCTCATCTTCGGAACTCGTTCGACGACACGAGGAGCCAGAAGAATTCGGTGGTTACTTCATCATCAACGGGAACGAAAGGCTTGTTCGATACCTTGTTCTTCCTCGTCGTAATCATGTCATATCCCTCGTTCGCCCCTCCTTTACTAATCGCGGCCCCTCCTATTCCCAATATGCTGTCCAAATGCGCTGTGTCCGGCCTGACCAGTCTAGTGTCACCAACACCCTTCATTATCTTTCCAACGGGAGTGCTATGCTTCGCTTTAGCTGGCGAAAACAGGAATATGTCATCCCCATTATGCTGATTCTCAAAGCCCTCGTCGGTGCTTCCGACAAGGAGATATTTGAAAACGTCATGATGCAAGACTATGAAAACACTTTCTTGACTGATCGCGTGGAGCTGCTCTTGCGTAGCTTCAAAATGTACAGTCTGTATACAGGGGCTCAGTGCCTCGAATATTTAGGTGACAAATTCCGCATTGTATTGGACATGCCAGAGGACTGGAACAACCAAATACTCGGTGCATGGCTGATCCAAAAGTTGGTTTTGGTCCATCTTGAAGAGCCTCGTGAAAAGTTTCGGATGCTGGTGTGAGTTTCCTTCCTTTGGTGTCGACGACTGTTGACCTCAAATTTAGCTATATGCTACGCAAGCTATATGCATTAGTGTCCGGATCATGCTCTGCGGACAACCCAGATTCACCACAACATCAAGAGGTTCTTCTCCCGGGATACTTATATGGCATGATCATAAAAGAACGCCTTGAGGAGGTTCTCAACCAAGCTCGTAATCAGATCGCCGCGGACGTTCGAAGAGCTGAACCTCCGCCCGATTTCTTGGATAGTAGGTTTGCAACTTTACATTTCATTGCCTAAAAGTTATATGGCTGGTGCAGAACGGTACATAACCAAGGTCGTCCAAAAAGTAAACTGGGACATTGGCTCAAAGATGTCTAACTTCCTTGCCACCGGAAACTTAATTTCTCCCTCGGGTCTCGATTTACAACAAGCCTCAGGCTTCACTATTGTTGCGGAGAAACTTAACTGGTTACGTTATATCAGTCATTTTCGTTGCATACATCGTGGTGCATTCTTTGCAGAACTCAAAACAACGGCTGTGCGAAAGCTTCTTCCAGAAGCGTGGGGCAAGTACATGAACCAAACGCATATTTGCATTTCTGGTAATCATATTTAGTTTCCAGGCTTTCTATGCCCCGTTCACACACCCGATGGTTCTCCATGTGGCCTCTTGAACCACCTCTCCCGGACTTGTCGCATCATCACTGCTCCTCTCGCTGTTGCTCACATACCCGCACTTCTCGCTGCCCATGGAATGACGCAATCATTTTCGTATTCAGTGGACGGTCGCAAGAATATCTGTGTTCAACTCGACGGTCGCGTTATCGGCTGGGCTCGGCCGGGTGTTGCGAAACAACTTGCACAAAACTTGAGGGTATGGAAAACGGAGGGAACATACAAAGTTCCACTTGATCTTGAAATTGGATTCGTTCCGGAGTCAAGAGGCGGTCAATATCCTGGCTTGTTCTTATTTTCTTCAAGGTCGCGGATGATGCGACCTGTCAAATATCTGGCCAATGGCAAAGATGATCAAGTTGGATCCTTCGAACAGGTCTACATGAACATAGCGGTAAAGCCAGATGAGATAGAACATGGCATCTCGACGCATGTGGAACATGCACCAACGAATTTTCTTTCCATCCTCGCGAACTTGACCCCCTTCTCCGATTTTAACCAGGTATGTTAAATATGTAATCAATCTTTCATTCATTGATTAGCGCCAGAGTCCCCGTAACATCTACCAATGTCAGGTATGAATATCGGAATGCGATATATGGTGGATTTTGACCATTGGGGTTTAGATGGCTAAACAAACCATGGGAACCCCGTCTACCGCTCTCCAACACCGAACAGACAATAAACTTTACCGACTCCAAACGGGTCAGACTCCCGTCGTCCGACCACATCTGCACAACACCTACGCCATGGATGCTTTTCCCAATGGCACCAACGCCATAGTCGCAGTGATATCCTACACAGGTTACGATATGGAAGACGCCATGATTCTTAATAAGTCCGCCCACGAACGCGGCTTTGCCCACGGAACGGTCTACAAGTCTCAAATCATCGATCTCAAGGACATGCGTAGTGCTTCCAAGTCAAATGCTACCGCTACTCTTCATTTTGGTCTTGGGCATGACGTTAGGACGGACGAAGGCGATCGACAACATATGTGTATGCAATTCTTGGATAAGGATGGTTTACCTTACGTTGGTACCAAGTTAGATGCTGGAGATCCGATGGCTGCGTACGTGGACGATACGAGTGGTCGGACTAGATTTGTCAAGTACAAGGGCGATGAACAAGGCATTGTGGACCAGGTCCGAATACTCGGTATGTAAATCGTTCCATCCACTTCTGCAAAATACCGACGTTTACCAAAGGTTCTGATGCGGGCGACACCGAACTCCAAAAAGTACATATTACCCTTCGCATTACACGTTCACCTGTGATCGGAGACAAATTTTCGTCCCGTCATGGTCAAAAAGGTGTCTGTTCGCAAAAATGGCCAGCGATAGACATGCCTTTCACGGAAAGTGGACTGCAACCCGATGTAATCATTAATCCGCATGCTTTTCCGAGTCGAATGACGATTGGAATGTTGGTCGAAAGTTTGGCTGGAAAAGCTGGTGCCATGCACGGTCTAGCTCAGGATGCAACGCCTTTCGAGTTTGGCCTTTCTTCTTCCGTGCTATCCTTAGACTGACTCAATTCTACGTAGGTTCTCGGAAGAAGACAGAGCGATCGATTACTTCGGTGAACAGCTTCTCGCTGCGGGATACAATTACTATGGTAACGAACCCATGTATTCCGGCATTACTGGCGAGGAATTCGCAGCAGATATCTACATCGGTGTCGTGTATTACCAGCGTCTCCGTCATATGGTTCTCGACAAGTTTCAAGTTCGAACAACAGGCCCCGTTGACGCTCTAACACACCAGCCTGTCAAGGCAGGTTTCTTTCGCCGTGCTTATTTTTCACGAGGTGACATGGGTTGAATAGGGTCGCAAACGTGCAGGTGGTATCCGTTTCGGAGAGATGGAACGTGATGCGCTGATCGCACACGGCACTTCGTTCCTCCTGCAAGACCGTCTCATGAACTGTTCTGACTACTCTACTGCGTGGGTATGTCGGACATGCGGTAGCATCATCTCGCTTGGCTATGACGATATTTCTCTTGGAGAGGTATCGACGACTGGCGTCATGAAACCAGCGGGTCCTGGTGGCGAGTATTGCAGAGTATGTCGCCCCCCTGTCGGGGAAGAGGGAAGACAAACGCGAAAATCATTGGTTACTAGCGAAAATCCAGACGCAGTACCCGCATCTGATATCACGGTGGCCATACCAGCTGCGCATGTGCTTGGCTCTTCCATTAAAGGAGGCGACATGGATGTGGTGGCGGTCCCGTATGTGTTCCGCTACCTATGTACCGAACTGGCGGCTATGGGAATCTCGGTTGCGCTGGAGGTTCAATGACTCCATACCATGCCGAAGTGTATCTCTCACTTCTCTTTTGACTGGTTAATAAGACCGTCATCGATCCGAATAGAAATAACTAAAACCAACACAACGGTAATATGAGTAGACTCAACGAAACAATAGATAGGTGAAGTGGCACGAGTCGATAATCGCATAAAGAGAATCCAGAGTCCAGACAGGGTAAAAGTGAAAATATCTGGGTATCTCAACAGGTTCCGATAGACTCTGCTGTTCTGTTGGCCGATGAAACAGAAGGAGTAACAGCATCCACAGCCTTCAGCAACGTTTCATCTGGCTCTCCGCCACAGGAGTTCGCTGATACGCGATCGGGCCCACCGTCTCCAAGAAACAGTTCAACGATCGCCCTTTCCAACACGCCAGCACCGGAATCCCGTGGGGGTGGAGAAGTAACGCTAGCATCTGCGACAAGTTTACTCCGGGCTAAGAACATGTCCACAAGAATACGACATTCTGCAGCGCTCGTCGCATGCTCGAGCATCATCCGCATCTCACGAGCATGTTCAAGTATCGATGGAGCCGGTGAGGATGCTTGTGAAACAGGCGATGTTGCAGCTCTCTGGTGCAGAGAAATAGCTTTTGCAGACGTGCGCTGCAATGTTGCTTGAGGCGTCGGAGAAGATAGGCGCTGCACGAGAGGCATTGGTGTGCTGTCCGCGCCTTCGGGGCGTATGGGTAAGACTGTAGAGCAGGCTTGAGGTGAGGGGGGCGGTCTGATGGATTGAACTTGTCGGGACGTGTCAATTTCTGAAGCCGTCTGAGATGACAGCGGAACAGGAGCAATGGTCCCGGGAAGAACCCCTTCTACGCCAGGGGAGCGGGTAGAAGTAGGAAGGTCCATTTTCTCTTCCGTAGACTTGTCATCGCAAGCAGGGAGCGGCTTTTGGATATGGGAGTGAGCTCGCTGACGAGATTGTGTTCCGGTTCGGTCCGCAGATCCACGCTCTGATGAAGTTGCAGATGGTGGACCAGAGGTAGGATAACGAGGTGGAACTGGCCGATTAGCGAGGGGGGATAGGTTAGTCATGGATTTACTTGAAGCATCTCGTTCCCCAACAGTCATCTTGCGCGGTGGTTTGACAGTATCACTAGCTAGGGTGATTCTGGATATCATCTTCTGTAATCGGCCAGATTTCCTGGGCGCCGCAGGGAGTGAGGAGAGGGAATTTTCGCCGGAAACTAACTCCGGGGGACCCTCGGCGAGAAACGCGATCAGCTCTTTAGTGTTAGTCGAGAACCCTCGTTGCCGGTCATGTTGTTTGGAGGTTACAAAAGGCTTCATCTCTCCCATTCCATCATCGTCTGAACCCGCCATGACATCTTCCAAATCGAGTGACTCTCGATTACGCGCTACAGTTCGCGTGCGTGAAGGCCGGGAAGAATTGAGGTCTAGCTCTTGTGGTACCTTTCTCCTGGGTATTGAACCGGTGACAGAACGTTGATCAGAAATGACAGAATCAGACTCTGAGAGTGTATGTTTATTTGCGAACACATTCGAGAGTGTTGTAGAGGGGTCCGTCGTTGTGGAGGTTGCCCTAACACGGGTGAAGGAGGGAGTGTAACCCGAGGCGGTGGCTGCGCTCAGTTGTCGTGGGCGCGAGGTCGGCGGTGGTTTCTGTGTCAAACGATCGTCTTCACTGCCAATGGTAGAACCCACACGGCGGACGGTTGGAGTTGGCGCGCCTGGACGTTTGGTTTGGTCTGGGGAGGAACAGGACAGAGGTGTGCCAGTACCATTATGCATTGGGGAAGCCTTTTGCCGGCCATTTGCGCGTGCTTTTTCTTTGTTCAACGCCTGAGGGTCGGCGGTGTCAACATGATACCATAATAGTAAGATGGAAACAAAGTACGTACCTCCATTGTACGCAGCCTGTCTGGGGTTAGTGAAACCTTCATGGTCGACCCTGACTTCATCATGTCATCGAACTCTTGAGAACGAGTATCCTCCTTCAAAGAGAGAAGAGCGGAATTAGAGAAGGTGAGGCGAGAAAGAATGAAAGGAGAGATGACATACACTAAAGGTGGGTGATATAGGAGACCTGTCACTCCTACTAGCAAGGGACTGCTTTGTGTTTGCACTTGCAAAGGAATCCACTTTCCGGTGACCAGGATCGCTTCCAATTATGAAATCCTGGGAAACTTTGTTGTACAACATTTTGACAGCTCGTGACTTATCGACCGAGGGTCTGGAAGAATGCGTAGTCGAAGTAGGCGCATTGTTGACAGACTCGGATGACAGGCGAGTACGGGATTGGTGGATAGATCCATTGCGGCGGAATGAGCCACCGACGGTCAAGGGGGTGCCATCATCTTCATGTACGAGTGACATACTCCTCCTGGGTCTGGGCACTTTCGAGAGGGCCTCGATTTGCCCATAAACTTACAAAACAGAAACGTCAACTCAAAAACAATTTTAATACGCCGAACCATCGCTGACCTGCCATGCTTTTAAAAAGTCCGTAGATGGAACTGTCCTCACACAGAGCGATGAACAAATCCTGTCCATTCGCAATTGCTCGGCTACTGTCTCGAGCGACGACTCGGCCAACATTCGAAACAATATGTCTATATTTCAAGAAAAGTCAGCACCAGCGGCGGATTCAAGTGGGTCCCACATACTCGCAGATCGACCTGGCCGAGCCATGTCAACGAACTGGGTGAGCGAAAATCAAGGTTAGATCACACTCACTCTATAATCGCAGTTAAATACAGAGAGGCGGGAGCGAGGAGTGCCTGCTTGGGGGGCGGGATGCCTTCGGCACCCATACGCTGAAACAAGCGGGTTTCAGCATCCGAATTCTCGTCTGTGTCGCTCAGGGTCGAATATGCTTCGCATTTTAGACGAAGGAGCTACAACGGATGAGTCGGAGAAGTACTTGAATGGAAAGCCACACACACACCTCGAATGTCCACTGGAGGTTAAATGTACTGTCCTCAGTTGACTGGGACGAGCCTGGAATGCCTCCCGTACGTTCCCAATATGCCCTAAGCTCCAATTCTGCCTCGAGTACGGCCTCCTTGCCCAAGGTTGTGGGGAGTATTTTGTGCAGGCCAGCTCTGAGTTGGGTGGTTGACAGTGCGCGCGCAGCACCAAGGAGGGTATGGAGCAGCTCGTCGAGAAACGCGTTGATAGCGTTGAGAGCGTCGGTAGCCAGTTTTGTTGGACGCACGTCGGAGAGGATAACGTCTGCGGAACGGGAGGATATGTAGCATGGTGGAGCGGAGAAGACGTCGCTATCGTGTTCAGCAAACGAGCCAGGCATTGCGTACGGGGTAGAGCACGACGAGGAAAAGGACGCCCGGCGCGAATTCGAAATGGATATTATCTTTAAGCGATGCCACACCGAAAAAAAAAAAAAAAAAAATATATATATATATATACATATACATATACATATTATTAGCTGGTAACGTCCGATCATAGGATCAGCATCCTTTCCACAGCATCCTCCTCACCCGTAACCACCGATTGACCCTGTTCACATACGCAAGCCTCTCCCGCGTCTCCTGCAGTGCTTAACGCCGATTCCAGGGAAACCGCGTGCGTGGCAGATCCTGCCGCGCTATTTGCGTATGGCCCAGAACCCCAAAGCGTCAAACCGCTCGCAGCGCTCATCGTAATCACGTCCGAGTCGAGATCGTCGAGTTGTGGATTCTTCGCAGGGTATGACCAAAGTGCCTGTAAAAAGTCGTAGTCGTCGCGTTGGGCGTCCTCACCATCGTCGTCGTAGCTAATTGCTTGTCGCGTTGAACGGCGCATGGATGCGTTCTGTTTCCTCGGGTTGAGGTCAACTGGGCTAAATATATTCCAGAGTACCTATTATCGTAGCGTTGCGTCAGTTCCAACAAACGTAATCCCGAACCAGTGTTGCATACCCACGGGCCCAAGGTAGCGTGTCTATCAGCGGATATTTGGCATTTGACCACACGTCTCGGTATCACCCGGTGTGATGGAAGCCATTGTGGTGGCGGACCCAGCCGAGCCGGAATAGCAGGTACTGTGGGCTGGCACGTCGGTTTGCGTCTCAAAGCTTCCCTATGTTCTGCATTCCGATGCTGCACCTCGTGTTGCATGATCTCCAGGGGCTTGTCAAATTGCTCATCACACCCTAAGGAACCCGACGTCAGTGGAGATCAATCTATCGGTGCAGTCTTTCCACCTGAAAAGGGGCACGGCAGAGGTCTTATCGTGTGTTTTTCGAGGTGTACATCACGTTCTTGCTCTACGGCAAACTGTCTTTGACAACTTGCCCAACGACAGAAGAACGGTGCCTCAATGACGCCTAGTGTTAAAACGACACCATTTACTCAAATACGTCCATACCTGTAGGTCTTCCTCACGGACATGGTCTTTCAGATGCGTGAGCAGATTGACCGCACAATTCAAGATGGCGTCACAATTTAACCACCGACACCGCCGCTCTAACAACCGCGACTTGGATTCGTTGATCAATACTTGCTCAAGGCGACTATATTGAACTGTGATAAGATGAGCTATAGATCGGTGAAAGCGGGGAACACTCTCATACTCTCTTCATCCTCTACTCCTTCAGTGCTTCCGCCGTCTACCATGGCACCTTCCTTCTTTTTCTGATTCGCCTTTTTGACGTACGATGGCGCTGGAGGAACGAGCACATATACTCGCTGCCTTTGTCGTTTGTTGGCGCGTGGCGGTACCACTACCTCCGTATCGATGGAGCGGCGCTTGAGGGGTGGCCTGTCTTCGCCGCCGCTGATGATCGTCTCCAGGACCGTTTCAGGTGGCTCGGTGTGTGAGGGCGAAACGGGTGGAGAAGGTAAGAAGAGTGGTAATTGATTACCTGGGGGGGGGCCACTCGCTTCACATGGTCGCTCGAAACTTGGCATCACCGGTTCTGAATCGCGAGGTGGGGGATACACAAGTTCAGACTCCACGTTCTCCTCGGCGGCGAGCGGTACAGGCGGGCTGACCATACGCACGTCTAGTTTGTTGGCACCAGCTGCAACGTCAGCAGGTGGTTCTTCCAAAGAGAGGTTCTTCAGCAAAGGAGTGTGGTTCGTAGTATTGACAAGAGATACCGGTTGTGGCGATGTAGCTGGGCTGGTCAGGATTGGTTCCTCTTGTCCCTTTCCGCCTATGGAATCGTCCGAATCCTCCAATGTAAGGTCAATCAATATAGGCCTCTCAGTGACAGTCGCGTGCCCATATTCCTCTTTTAACACTGTCTTTGCTACCGACAGGCCAACACGCTGCGACTCGTCGCGTGCACCTGGTTTTTCCAAAGGTACCAAGACGGAATTAGTATTGCTAAGGCTTGTTACTTGAACTGCTGGAGATTCCGGAGGGACTACATCAGCAAGTGGTTGTGAGTCGGCCACAAGAAGTTGGCCAACATTAGTTTTATCTGTCGACTCGGCTCCGATTTCCCGACGAATGTTCGGCGCTGATTTCCCAAGGGAGCGCAAGATATCTCTTGCCAATGTCGACTTATTCGCGTCCTTGGGCGTCCTCGTGTTAGCATGAACCTGGGGTACATCTCGTCGAGGGGTAGTCTCCATCGCAGCGATGTTTCCCGATGTTGTTGAGTCACTTGCTTCTAACGTAATTGTTGGTTTCATCGCCTGTTCCGCATAATATTGTAGTTGCGCAGCATACGTCCCGTAATTTTGTCCTGGTGCAGACTGGGTCTTCCCTTCTGCATTGGTGCCGGATTTAGGCGCCTGTTGGATAGCGGGCATCATAGTTTGAAGTGGTGGTGGGCTGGTCACTGGACTTGGAACCGACGACGGTTGTTGTTGATGCGCATTTGTCAGCGGGGGAGTGTTGAGGGTAGGACCCGATCGATTGACTTGTGCCATGATAGATTGCTTTACGTCCGAGGGCAGAGAATCGATGGCTACTCTAAACCACTCATCACTGATTCCAGACGCTTTTGCCTGATACCAGAAAGCCTTCAGCTGCAAAGTCCCTCGCTATATAAAAGATGAAACCAAATGCGTCAAATACCAAATGAGGGCACTAACCTGGACGGCAGTTTGGAAGAGTTTGATGAATATCGCCTGGTCTTCGCGACGTTGAGAGTCCCGCTGCCGTGCTTGCTCGTGTACGGTAGTTTCCTGGGACACCAAACCTGTGAGATCAACGCGATGCATCGATAAGCAGGGAGCACAGACTTGTGGTATTCTACTCTGAGGTTGAGAAACGTCGGCTGAAGACAAACAATCGACTGAATGGGGTGCGGGTTGAATATTCGGTGGGGGCTGGGGAGGTTGTTGGGCCCGTAACGGAGCCTGCGGGGGTTGCTGAGGTTGCCGGGAATGCTGCCCAGGCTGTAACGAGAATTGTGGGAGTCGTTGAGGTTGTTGTTGCTGTTGTTGCCGTTGAGTGTGCTGCGGTGGTTCGTGTAGCCGTTGGGGCTCTGAGGAAGATACTCGTTTTGAGACCGTTGTAGGTGTAGGACGGGGTTGAGGGTCGACTGGGTTTGGGGGACGGCCAGAGGGAATTTTTGCCGACGCCAACGGGACACCTTGAACAGGCACTTGCACCTGAGGAGAGGTCGCAGATAGGTTCTGTGATTGTGTATAGGTGGTACCTGCAGGCTGAGGCAAAGTAGATTGCGCCGGGAAACGATACGTCGGATTGGAGGGGTTAGTGCTTGAACTATTGTTGGCAGGCGCTGTCCTGTTCCATCCTAGTAGCGAACTGTAGTAACCTGGTGGCATTTTAAACACTGCAACATTTTCTATCTTTCTCGCGAACCCACCAGGAACGGAATCTGGTATTTGGTGTGGATAACCATTCCGGGACTGCGACGACTGCTGAGTCCGCGTTTGCTGAGAGGCCGACTGATAGTTATGTATCCCTGGTTGTGCCGGCATGTTTTGTGCAGAGTACCAATTCACCTGTGCTGCGTCATGTATTCTCGAATGTGGCACTGCACTGTTGCGATGGTGTTGTCCAGTCGTTGGTTGGGGCACGTAATATCGGAAATCCGGGTAATATGGTTGAATTTGGGGAGGATTCCACTGATACCCGGCAGGCGGGCCGGGTTGTACAGCTTGGGACGTATGGGAGGTTGTGGGGGAATACTGAAGGAGCAACATGAGCAGACAAAAGAGTGGCAAGTGGGGTGAAGTTACAGAAGGAGAAGAATGAGATTCTGGCACCTCCACGAGGGTTGCAGTCGTCGGCAACAAAATATCTGACTTGTCGACGGGAGTATTGTTGTTGTAAATCTGTACCGTTTCAGGACTGACGACATATGAGGGGCTGTTTGGATTTGTCGAAAATTCACATACAGGACGGGTTGGTTCTTCAATCGCGCTAACATCTCCCTGAACGCGCCACGGAACTCAGTTTCATCGCGTGCGGGGATGGTATATGACTTACTCCGCCTCGCGACCATCGTGTGCGCGTTTCTCAAGCTGATCGACGATATAGTTTCTGTGTGCAGCCTCGTTGTTCATCTCCAGCCTCCGGACAATCTCTTTAATATCCTGTATTCGTTTGAGGTTCCCTTGATATGTTTCTGGTGGAATTACGTCGGACGCATTGATCATTGAAGACGCGGCAAGGGATATGGTTAGTTCTTTTTGATCGTTGCTTGAGCCAACGTTGTCCATGACTGGGGTGTCCAAGTAATAAACGTGACCCGCGCTATGGTGTAGTGTTCTTGTCACGCTTTCCCACGACATGTCTCTTGTTGCGTCTCGTCCGCTTCCTCTGGCCCGTGCATTCACTTCCGGGGCGTACCGTGTGTTTGACCGCACTGCAAAGTGTATACAGAAAAACCGTGCCGCAAGCAGAAATGGTGGGCAGCGGAGCAGAACCGTCGACTATGTTCGAGATGAAATCGCAGGCAGGATGATAGAACGCTTGTTGGTGATGTATCTACATGTTTTGCACCGTAAGAAAACGTATTGATTGGTTGGCCATCGAATAGGATATCAAAAGGAAATTTGATACCATTGTTGATCTTGGTTCTGGGCCTGGGCATTTCTCCAAGCTGTTGGAACCTGACAAGACCCGCAAAGTTATCATGATAGATTCAAGCGGTCCGTTCCAAAAAAAAAAATGCAACCTATTTCGTGCCTTAACTTGCATTGTCACAGCTCAGACACTTTATAGAGACCCGGACAATGAGTTTGAAGGTCCGTCGAAGAGTCGTCATGGTCCCTCATGTTCACTCCTTAATGTGAAGGATCTCGACAGTACAAGTAGAGCGGATCCAAGGGGACGAAGAAAACTTGCTCAATATATTGCCGCCAAATTCTCATGAAGCAATAGTTTCCTGCCTTAGTCTCCACTGGGTCAATGATCTACCCAGTGTGTCCTCAGTGCTTCGCATCGGGCTGCTCTATTCATTTTCCCTTACCTAGGCATTCTTGTTCAAATTAAAGAAACTTTACAACCTGATGGTTTATTCCTAGGTGCAATGTTTGGGGGAGATACACTCTTTGAACTTAGGTCAGCCCTTCAACTCGCGGAAGTTGACCGCGAGGGCGGAATATCTCCTCATGTTTCACCCATGACAGGTCCGACTCTCCTGCTTCCTATATTTTACGATTATAACCTACTGATTCAGATACCAAGGATATTTCAAACCTCCTCAGTCGTGCCGGTTTCACATTACTCACAGTTGACACGGATGAAGTGCGCGTCGGTTACCCCACGATGTGGGAACTCATGGAAGATCTAAATTATATGGGCGAGGGAAACGCTGTTATTGGAAGGTCTATATTCTATCTGTTCTGTCAAACGTCATGGACTTGAAGGACTGCTTGTCAGGCGGCATATTATACACCGGGACACCTTGGCCGCTGCCTCTGCCATCTATCGAGGTAACGTCAGCTATCCCTCATTTTCCAGATATACATTATTCATCTATTGACGTGCAGAGCTACATGGTAACGGAGACGGTTCGATTCCGGCAACATTCCAAGTGATATATATGGTCTGAGTTTTTTTTTTTTTTCCCTTCTAAATCCTTTAACTTCCTTAGATCGGATGGAGACCTTCGCCAACACAATCCAAGCCTCTTGAACGTGGTTCCGCGTCGACTAACCTTCAAGACGTCCTTTAGTTCGGACATGAAATGTAGTCATGTCGCTGTGCATAACGAATTGCTTGTCACTGCCTATGACGTATAACTTCGCATGTATTACGCTCGGTGTCTGTTATCTCGCTAGCAGTAGCGCATCTACGGTATCAATAACTCACGGCATCGAGAATTAAAGTGGATCTGCCTCGGCGATTAGATGCTCTCCGCTTGTTATCTCCTTGGCCAGACAACAGACTCGTAAGAAATTAAATACTATAAGTACAGGGTAAGTGTTAGGAGGCCATACGGGTAAGTTGGCCGATGATCAGCCAAGTTACTACATTCAAAATTTCCTATGACTATGATCGTGCATCAAAAATCAAAAGGGCCTGTAATGAAAGAATTTTGCCCAAAGAAAAATTTTTAAGCGCTGGTCACCGGGAGAGCACGTTTCAAGAACTCTTTGAGGTCCTCGAGGGTTCGCTCGCATGCCTCGTGTCCAGCTGACCTGTAGGTCCTGAAGCTCAACCCTGCAGCCCCCATTTTACCTTCACCTGGCGAGTAGCCGGTCGGCGGAACTAGCATGGAGAGTGTCAAGTTCTCAAGAGCAGGAAGTCCCAAATCGTTTGTGAGTAATCTGCTCGTTCTCTGGACCAGGATATAAGGCACGACGGTATCAGCAGTGCCGTGACACATGAGGATTGGTGTCGTAGTCAAGTGGGGAGAAGCCATCTAAGAAAATTTCATTAGTATTATCGTGCGTCAGGCAGGGAGTGGGTGCAACTTTTGGAAACACATCTTGTAGCGGCAGCCAACCACTCAATACGGCCACTCCACCGAGCTTCCAACCATATTTTCCTCCGAATAGTCCGTCCTCCCTTCTGGCAGTCAGTCCGGCCAAAAGCGACATGGACCCGCCCTGACTAAATCCACCAACAACGATACGCTGAGCCGGTATACCAGCATTGACCTCGTCCTGGATATATTTGTCGATCGTGCGGGCAGAGTCCAGCATTCCATCACGATCTTCCTTCGACATATCCCCTAGATCCCACGAGGGCAAATCAAACCAACCAGGCATCACAAAACCACGGTTAGCAGTGATACTGCGGCTCGGGGCATTGGGAAGCAGCCACTTGACGTGGGGCAGTTCGTCTTTGATCATTTTTACAATACCAAGCCAACCACTCCCACTATCACCTAGGCCCTGTCGAGTAAGATCAAATGTGAGCAATGCATGAAGCGAGTGAAATGGCTTTTTTGAGGAAAAAAAAACATACATGCAAGAATATGACTGTTGCAGTATGTTTTGCTGTGGGGGCGACGACCTCGTAGGGTCCTTTGAGAGAAGGAATGACTCTAGTAGCCATGGCCGCAGAAATTTCGACTAGTCACAGAAACGAACTTCCAAGAAAATGAGGGGTAATAAACCGCAGGGAAGATCGCAAGAAATACTGCGATGGGGAATGCCCTGAGTGCGGACAATTCATGTTATCGGCGCAAATCGGGCCGCCGGCTATTCCTCCTTGCCATATCGCCACCATGGACACACACGCACTAGTCGATCTTGCTAGTCAGCTGAAACCAGGAGAGGAAACAGTGTCATCAGACCCTCAGGGTCTCTCCAAGAAGGCACAAAAACGTGCTGCAAAAGCCGCAAGACTCCATGAACTTAAGCTTGAACGACGTACACGCGAAAGGGAGGCGAAGAAGCATAAGCGTCGTGAACGAGCCCAAGCTATCGCAAGCGGTGATCTCGAGGAGAGTACCTATCGAAAAAGACGAAGAAGAGATGAGGCGGAGATGATATTCGACGCCAGAATTGTGGTCGATCTGGGTTTTGACGAGCTGATGTCAGACAAGGTGGGTGTTTCACTTTACTCCCGTCTCCTCCGCGAGGTGATTCAGGCGAGGATAGGAGATCAATTCTCTCACTTCTCAATTGGCATACACGTACAGCGCAAACAGACATGCCGCGCACGCATTCTCGGCACTAATATTCACTTCGCTTAGTGGCAGAACCAAACAAAGATTGGATGCCATAAATGATGCTGGCTACAGGAGGTGGTCGAGAACGGAATGGTGGCAAGAGGGCTATGACCGATTGTGGACCAGACCTTTCCATCCGCCTCGATCCCCCAGTGAAACGAACACGCAACCTAATCCAGCACTGCTTGATGAAGCCGCTCGCTACAATATCGTGTACTTGACTGCTGATTCTTCGGAGGAGTTGCTGGAACTCAACGAAGGAGAAACATATATCATTGGTGGAATATGTGACCATAATCGTTACAAGGTTGGTGCATTGTAAAAAGTTGATGTATGTTCTAACTACAGGGCAATCACAGAATCTTTGTCTCAACAAAGCCATCGACTCACAGATTCGTCATGCCCGTCTCCCAATCGGTCGTTATATTTCGCTTGCCACTCGTAAGGTACTCACCGTCAACCAGGTTCGTTTTTCAACTTCAGTTCATATCGCTTGCCAGTTCGGGGGAAATACTCGAGCTTGAATAGATGCCGCCCTTCCACGCTACTGCGATCCTTCTGATTCCGTACTTAACACGTCACTGCTCTTGGAACAGGTCGTTGAAATCCTTTTGAAATGGGTCGAAACCCGCAACTGGGAAGATGCATTTTGGGCTGTTATCCCGAAACGAAAGTTTCAAGGTGTGCGGCAGGACCAAGGAGGGTCAGGATCGCGGAACTAAATGATGACTGTAATGTGACTGATGACGAGGGGGCGACGAATACAGAAGGCAGTAAAATCAAGGCAGAAAAGTGATTGTTTTGCTAGCGCTGCTGGCAGTTTACTATTTACAAGGAGACATTTAATTATGTGCCCCATGGCTGAGTTGGTTACAGCGTCCGACTGTTAGGTAATAATCGGAAGGTCGTGAGTTCGAGCCTCACTGGGGCAGTAATTTTTTAATGCTTTCTTTTTCCTTCCCACCAACTCTTTCAGCATCTTTAGTCAGATGAAACTTCTAGTCTATAGTCTTCACCTGTAGTACTTACTGCCGGTTGTCCAAAGGGCTCGCGTATACAGATGACTTTATTATGGCATGGTAAAGCACGGAAAATTCCGCAAATTTCGTCGACCCTGAGCGCGAAATTTAGAGCTATGTTGCGCGACTTTCCACTGTGTTGCGCAATTTTTCTATGCTGCGCAACATCGTTCCACGGGCTTTTTTTTACGACTTCGAGACAACAATGTAATCTACAAACTACAATAGGTACTGGTCAATTGTGTCAGCTGAGCCGCAAACAATGCAGACAGCTTGGCGATGCTGGAGTGCAACGGGACGTGCGATAACGCGAAAACGTGACGACGGCAAATGCTGGGGGTCAATAAATACATCTTCCCTCTGGCGCACGAGGCGAGCCGAAGTTGATGGAGGCCATGAACTTGAATGCGATGATGCTGACCATCATGACAGATAATGCAAGAAGAATGTACTGCGAAATACTGAGAATGCAAAGTTGCTGGGCTACAGCCAGAGCGACATGTGGGAGACAACGTAGCCAAGCCGAGCTGAGATGGTACATACGATGGAGAACGAGACAACGGCAGCGAGGACACTGAATGATGCCAGCAGCGATTTCCGATGAGTCGCGCTGAAGACGTTATCTGCAGAACAGCAACATCAGCATCAGAAGCATGTCAAGGGCATATAAAACGATTTACCAGAGCCACCGGCACCACCCCGTATACCCGCACAATGACCCAATGAGCCTCTGAGCCTCGAGCTCAAGGGGGAGTGGTAAAGTGACCTGAGCGAAGCCATGGAGCGTGACGCCAATGAGCCGGACACATTGGAAATGCCATATGGAAACCAGGACCCAAGGGAGAATCTGCGGAATGCGTTAGAACGCGTAGATGAACGCATAGATGAAGAGGACTCACCAGGAAGTCCACCAAGGCCGGCAGGCGAGATGCCACGCAAAACAACCATGCCAGACGAAATCAAGAGTTACCTGGAGTCCCCAGGCAGCGATGAGAGCGAGCGATTCGGCCGAGCGAAGACGCGACACCCGAACAGGCTGCCAGGAGGAGATAGAGGGAAAGAGTCAAAGTCGAGCGGGCCCACGCACACCAGATGTGACGGGTGCATACTCAGTGACCTTACCATTACCCTAGAGGCCTCTAGGGTCGAAAAGAACGATGCCGGCGGAGATATGGGCGCACGGAGACGAGCCACAGGCGCAGGAGAGTGGAATCGAATTCAGTTGAAGTCGAGAGACGTCGGAGGTAAAGCGTAGCATCAAAATGCTTCTAAGTGCTTCAGATATGATGTGGGAGTGGGTTGGAAGGACAGCGGAGCAAGCGCATTGCGCTGCAACTCGAAACGAGTCGAAACAGACACGCTAGCTGAATACCACACAGGTCAGCATGACAAGCGTGAAGACACGACAACAGACATACCTGGGTTGTCCACACCACGTCCCAATGACCACAGACCCCCCTGAGACCCATCCGAACCCACCGTATCGACGAAGACTGAAAACGCGACCTAGAATGGTTAGCTATCCCAGGTCGACTTACCAGGCCAAACGGATGGATGGGAACCAGATCTGCCAAGTCCAACCGATCCTATATACTGTATATGGACTAGAGGCAGTGGAAGAGCAATCCCAAGGCGTGATATACAAGCACGACAGTCCTAGAGGCATGTCAAGTCGAGCGCGCGCAGAAGGTATTAGCCGAGCCACGCACCTTCCTTATTTGGAAGGTTCATGCGTGCTGCAACACTATGGACAGTAAGACACCACATTCGTTGGAATATCATTATAAAGGTACACATTCTTTTTATTCTACCTACATTTGTTTGATCTTTCCATACTTCTTGAGAGGGAGCGTTAGAAATCTGAAACAAGTCAACTCGTATGTCAGTAGATTACATAAGTAGTCCTATTTCGGATACCTAGTACTGTAGCTTTTTCTACAATGAACCACTACCTATCTTACAGTTTCCTATAGGCTGCCATCCTGAAGGCACGATCCAATGCTTCAAACAGACTCTATTGGCTAGTAAAGTCAGGAGGATATCTCCAGAGTGTCTATGTTCAGTGATGGCAACCGTTTGGAAAAAGGTGGCTTTCAATCACGAAGACGTATTCATTGACCGCACAGCTCGGAAACGGGCACCTCAATTAATGATGCAATTAACATAGGTACCTATTATTGTTCGTAGGTTACATTGTTGTCTCGAAGTCATAAAAAAAACCCGTGGAGTGATGTTGCACAGCATAGTGAAAAATCGCGCAGTGTAGTAAAAATTTTCCGTGGTTTACCATGCCATATGCTTGTGCGGAAGGGTGTGATGTCATGGGTGCATTAACAAGCGGAGCAGCAGCGCTGCCATTCTCGCTGTTTTTATGGAGGGGTAGGGATGGTCCGGCGGCAACGACGGCTATCAGATCTTCAAAAGGAGGGGCGGGATCAACGAGGCACTGCAACCATGGATGGACAAGGACCAAGTTTGGGTAAAGTGAAAGGTCTTGTGCCGTTTTGATCTCGACGTTTCCGAGTCCACCTATCATGATACGATAAACATGCAGAGATTCGCCAACGTCGATTAATGGACCGTCCAGTGGGAACATTATACAGGATAAGCCTAGTCGACGACCATTGAAATGGGGGGGTCGGAGACGGACGATGTGGTCGTATAGCTTGACAGCTGATTCGAGTGATAATTCCTCTAAGCTTTCCACAAACTGCTCCATCATGTTGTCTTTGATGGGAGATGGAGTGTAGGGCGACCGTAACTCACGATAGACTGTAATCTCCGCAGGGAGACAACTATTGTACTCGGACGCCCTCCCCGTCCACGCCAAGATAGTGGCATCTCCTGAAACATTCAGAACCTCGCTCAGGAGCCGCCCAAGTGCACGTTGCTGACCCTCTCCATATGTGACCGGGAGAGAGACGTCGAATATACCAAAGAGCGAGTAAGCAATGTCTTCTTGCTTTGTGGCAATCCGCGTCGCCGCAAGGCACAATTTTTGCCGTACATCGTTCGACCCGGGACGGAAAGAGAGAAGGACTTGCGCGTCAACCCCTGTCGCGGCCGCCATCTCTGCCATAATGACAGCCGACTCTTTGTGGTTGTACTTGATCTCGTCGAGAAGATAAATTTTCCAATCCTCCGTGTAAAATCTGACAACCTTGGATGCGAAAAACTCTTGCAAGGTCCAGGCACGCGTGTTCCAAACACACCGTATTAAATCGCAAAGAAGCTTCGCATCGGACGGCACGCCAATTAGGTGAATGATCGTGAGGGCAGAGTTGTGATACCATTTGTACATAGACGTCAGGGACTCTTGAAGAACAGGGCCGTCGAGTTTATTGATGCAACATGTATCGGACCATGCCCAGCGTAACTTGGCATCCAATGCCATTTTACAGAACATGGCCAACTTGGTGAACTTTGGTGATTTCTCTCGTTTGTGAACCGACTTGTTCGAGACGTCTTGAAACGACGGTTCGTTCCCATCCCAAGTATGGGAAAATGTAGCATATTGGAAACATTCTTGAATGGCATGATCAATTCGATGGAGTTCGAGCTTCGTTGTTGATGCGACAAGTTCTTTAAATGCGATATCGGCTTCGAAATCTGTCGTACGCCCGTTCAGGTCACGCAAAAGACCAGTCTCCGTATTAATGAGGACAAGCGGCGAGTCCCGCTGGCTTTGTTTGACAGAATTGAGGATGATCTTGATCGTCTCCGATGGGCTCACATATTTTTTACGGGATTCTGTACGAGTGCGTGATTGTCAGATGACGATTTTATGCATTAACATGATATTTACCACGAATGGCAGGGTCTGAAGACTCATCTAATCTTGTGAGCATGTTGCTATATGCGTGAATGGCTTCGTCGAAACGACGTGCGCCAAGTAGTGCTACACGCTTGCTTTCGTAACCATAAGGAGATCCAGGATCAAGCTCGATAGCCTGAATAATGCCCGACCATGAGTCCCAGACGACATGCCATGACAGAATACACACCTTGTTCGCATCGGCAAGGGCCTCTTCCCACGAATTCATTAGAGCCCGTACTTTGCTTCGCTTGACGAGAATTTCACTAAAATTCACCGGATTAAATAATAATGCGTCCGAGTAATGTTTGATAGCTGAATCATGATTCTTGGATTCGACGGCAGAATCACCAATGTTTTCCGATTTTCCGACGCAGCGTCTCGTAAGGTCTAGCCCGGATGTTTGAATAGGACTTTGGTAGGGTGTCGGACAACTGACCAGCGAGCCTATTCATGACGAATATATTTGCTCTGACTTTCTCGTTTGCGGTAGTGATCTCGCGCAGAAGGTTTGCTGCGTCAGCTGTACGGCTTTCGGCGTGCAAGATTTCGCACTCATATATTTTCTCGTGTATACGAACGAGATCGTTGGAACCGGCGAGCTCAGTGCGGAGTTGATGGATGGTCCTAACTTTTCTGGACGTCAGCGCAAACATGAGCAAGTCGGTGTGGATACGGACGTACGCGATCATTTCTCCTTAAAATACAACGCATATTCGTAATCTGAAAGCTGATCACGAAGTTGTTTGCAATTTTGGTCAAATTCGTCCGTTCTCCGATCGGGTGCTCGTTGTAAGTCGGATACCTTTTTCCGAAGTTGCTTGACGATCTTTTCGAGGTCTGGGATCATAAGATGTAAATCAAGGCCAGCAAGTTATATGATAAAAGTACCTGGGATTTCCTCGCGCACATCATCCGTCGGGATCGCCACTTTGAGATTGGAATGGCGCTTTTAATCGAAATGTCAACCTCCGAAACAAGCTTTTAGTGAATATATACTTGCATTGTACCGATACCGAGATGGGAGCGTGTTTCGGAGGTTCCAAACAGTGATCTTCTTGGTTGTGGCGGTCACCAGGTCGAGGTTTTCCGAGACGGCCATGCAAGTGACGACGTTCGACTGCCTGATGAACGTTCCGGTCCACTCATGTGTTGCGGTATCCCAGAATGAGACAGACTTGTCTGCGGAGACAGCGATGAACACGCCGCTGCTGGCCAAGGAGATGCATTGGGGTTCGCCGAAGGGGATTGGCCATTGAGAAAGGATTGTACCGTTGGACGCATCGATGCAGATGATGTTTCTATCGTCGGACAGGGCAAAAAGTCGCTTGCTATCACCGGACCAGGCGAGGGAATAGTTGTATCCGGCGGTTATTCGGACTGGGATACGGAAGAGGAGGCGACCATTCCGACTGTCAAAGAGCCGGAGAAAGTCGCCACATGTGCCAGTGACGACAAGACGTTTGTCCAGTAAGAATTTGGCTGCGACCACACCGAAGTTGTGTTTCCAATGGAACAGTCGCTTTCCAGTCGAAAGCGACCAGACACAAGCAATATTGTCGCAAGATCCGGATACGATTTTCGTTCCGTCCGCAGAGACGTCGACCGCGAACACCATATCGTTGTGTGCCCACTCTCTCACCTTTTCGTGACTGTCCGCATCCCAAACAATCACACGACCCTCCATTGTCCCACTCACGATCCATTTTTCGTCTTGCGACGTTGCGAGGCTGGAAAGATTCCCGGTATCTATCGGCGTCCCCACCTTTTGCCCGTCTTTCACTCGCCATCGCTGGATATTTCCCGCCTCACCATCGCATACGACGTGCTTCCCGCCGGCAAGGAACGCGACCGTAAGTGCGCCTTCTTCACTGTCGATTTCGATTGGGTTTGCTTTGGCCGTGTCAGTTTCCCTGATCATTCGTCCACTGACGTACTCACCATAGTCTAAAGACATACTAGAACGGTGGGAAGAATGGCGGTACGCCCTTGACGCCCTACACCACTGAAACCAACCTAGCAAGTTACTTCCATTTTCGAATGCCCAATGTAGAGAATAATTACTCATAGTACAATTGTTGGCAAAGGCTAGTAATGGATATATCATAATGTCGAAATAGGATTCCTGATGTTCAACACGTAGTGATATGATAGCCGAACTATAGAATTCTGTGGCGTATCTCTCTTATGTCTGCCCCAGCAGAAACTGTTCTCACCATGCAGTGCGATTATTATGAACTTAAATTGCACTATAACTTACTTCTCCTATTTGCACTGATGTGGAAACTTTTCTTATTATTTAGCATGAAGATAAGGCGTTTAGAGGGTGCCTTCCAACTTGGCTATCTTACGCTTGCTGCACGGGAAACTGCTTAAATCATGTCGTGTGGTGATAGCTGCTAATATTGCCCATGCATCGGGGAGCGAAGTGGCGCAGCTCTCTGTCTCTGTTACCGCCGTAGCCCCTTGCACGGAGTCCTCAATGCTCGTGTTCATTCCTCTTTGTCTCTTTCGCTCCCGCCGGCCGAACCCTCTTGCAGGTCGACGCACTCACTCGGATTCACCTCGTGAGGGTAATCCTGCTCCTTCACAATTCGCTCTCCCTTGTCACGGCATCTCGGGCCGGGGAGCCTTTAGCTCTTGCTCACCCCCAGTATGTGTCTCAGTCGTATCCTATACATACGCATGCTATTCATTTCATTCCTCTGTCCAACCACGATAGTGCATAGTATACACGGATCAGAACTTGAAGACAGGTCCGTCATCGAACTCCTCATCTCTCTCGTCTTCCTCAGTTTCACTATCTTCCGAATCTCCTTCACTATCCGAACCGCCGCTATCTTCATCAAACTCTCCGTCCGAGATTGCTCCTTCCTGACCACCAGCGCTATTACTTCTTGCGGCATCCTCGTCGTCATTCTCATCAGTAGGGGGTAGCACAGAGTCGTCCGGATCATCCAAATCGATGCCATGTTCATCGGGATGATGAATCGATATCGGAGAACGATATTGGACAAAGTGACCTACCCCAACACCTACATAGCGAGCAAATATATCGCGATCGGCGAAGCTGGGAAGATCATGATGTCGTTGTCAGTGATAATAGGGCTCGAGTATGGTTAAAAACATACATGTTAACGTAATATGCTGACCAGTCATCGAAAACATTTTGTTTTCTCGCGACAGAGGGACCACGACGAAGTAACGAGTCGGTACGACCATCTGAGAAGGCAGGGATCAAGTGGCAAGCTCGAAGAACAAGGGTAGGATCTATAAAACCGAAGGCAGCACCCGACTCTACAGGGACATACCCAATCTTTGGAAGGCGAGCGTTCTTGAATCCCCAGCGGTATCCTGGCACGACACCAAACCAGCGAACCCATAGCAACTCCATTGTCTGCTGAGCCCCAGAGTAGTTAATCGTGATGAGGAATGCTCCCAATACCTCGGCATACCAGAAGGGGTGGGCGTTGGAACCATCCTCGTGCGAGAGCATCATGATGGTGGCTCCATATCCTGGACGTAATGTGTCTTGATCACGGCGCATATCATATGTCGTGTAATTGATTTGAAGACGTTTTGGACGAAGAACTTTGTTGAGACCATTCACGAAGCGAAGCGAATCTCGTTCTTCGCTGGTGAAAGTTTTTTCGTCGCCATCAAAATCATGATTTAGGAGTCTCGAAAGAAGATGATCCTTGAGCTTCGGAATGAAGTTCTGCACCTCGTCAATGAGCAAATGATGTCCATTGTCCAATTAAAGTAGTGCTTACCTCGAAAGCTGGATCGTCTGGGGAACTTTGGAGGTACATTGCCATATTGAAGACATTGGCTGGTGAGTCTGACAATCGATGATGTAGTTCATTTGGAACCTCGATTGAGGCATCCTTCAGGTTAACATCTTTCTGGTTGATGTAGTAAGCGTCACACTGGCGTTGAACGCGAGTCTGTCGCCTCTCCTGCTTGGCAATTTGCCCAGCAGGATTCTTCTTATTCGTACACTGATAAAATTTTTTAATACGTCGGTGAGAAACCTCTCCCTAGGAGACATTTCACTACACTTTCTTTTTGAAACTCAACTGCGACAACTTACAATTTGGGTAGTGTACGAATCTGTTGTTCCGAAATATTGTATGGTGCGCACGTAATCTCCCAATGCGTGTAGTTTGTATGTATTGAGATTGAATGCCTTCGAGCGAGCACCAGATACATTGCATGCTGTAGAATTCAACCTACCGAGTTGCCTTTCTTTCCGTCGCCAACGTGCAGCCATCTCTGAGGGCAACTCCGACGTGTCGAAGGCCCCACATGTACTGGTTTGGAATTTTCGAAGTTGCCAGCCAAGTGAACGCGTGGCTTCGTCTAGTAAACGAAGTGATCCATCGGTATGAAGTCGTAGTTTGGCAAGCGCATGCCATTGAGCAAGCCGAAAGAGGAGAATTCTTATGATCTTATCATGTTCGCTGGGCATTAATGCCTCGAAAGCCGGGATAATACACTAGGTACTCTCATCAGTAAAATGTATTGACTGGATATTGCCTACTGTACTTGGAGAATGTCCTCAAAGTGTCGAGCTGCACACTGACGAGCTTCCGAGACGTTAGGTGGAAATCGGCGGATTGAACCCTTTCCAAATGGAGGCATTTGATGAAATCTACATTATATTTTAGTCCTATGAATACGTCAGATAGAGAAGAAGTGACATACCGATCATCTAAGGTTGAGATCAGGTTGGGATCAATAGCATATAGGAGTCGCAAAAGGTGTTTGAAGACCGATTTAAACACCCCTAATTCAAATTCATGGAGGAGATCGACGACGAGTAGGCGAAAAATATCACATCCAAGTGATCCAATCCGGTCTGCTATTGCATTCTGCAAAAAGATTATGTTATGTATAAAATATGATTCTAAGATAACTTACGAATGTAGGGACCATAGACAAACTTTTCAAGTACACTTCCGGGACCCTGCCTTTGACTGGCGACCCAAGCTTGTAAATAGCGGTACGAGCAGATACGACCTTATCACGTAGGTATATACGCATCTTGGATACCCTTCGTGAAGAATCAGAGAGAAAACCCAGTAGATGGAAGTCCGTCTTGGGTACAAGACATCGTGGGCATGGAAATTGGCCTTTATCTCGAATTGTGGCCAGTAACACCCTGAAACGTACTGTCAGTACATTTCGACTGAATAAATATAATGAAGTTTGAGAATTTACTTCTCTGGATAATCTGCCGAATATGTGAAGATCCGAGGGAAAACTCGACGACACTTGCCGTCATGACAGTTGACAACAATGCCATCTCGATAAGCTTCGATAAACTCGTCATCCAACAATATCTTCCAGACGGCATGGAATAACTCTCGTTTGCAGTGTGCCAATATGTCGTTTAGGGACTTTTTCTTGCTAATGTCAGAAATATATTTAACTATTGAACTTGGTAACTGGGTTTAATAACCTCAGCGGTCTGGACTCGAATAAATGATATCAGTAGGAAACAACTCACGCTCGGTATAAAAGCCACCGGGTGACATGCCCCTGAGTCGGGATAGCATCGAATGTACTTTGACTGATTTCCAAAGAAGAGGTAGACGGGCCAGGCTGATGCGTTACCGAATTGGGCGAGATGCGTGGCGTCAGACCAGAGCATTACTGCCGCAATAACTCTTTCAAGGTTGCATCCATCGTCGCGTTGTTGCTTTTGTAGCTCGTCGTGCGCTGTGATCCATGAGTCAGAGGTAAACAGTTCATCGTATATGCGCTCCTCTTGACCAGTAATAGGTGACTTCCAGATGCGCTTGAATGGAGTAAAATGGAACCATTTCGCAGCCTTCTCGGAGAATGCGACACGGACTACGGCAGTGAGGGAGCGATGGAATAACCCTGGAATTGCAAACGATTGTCCGTTTCCATTCGGATTTCGCTCTCGCGTGGGTACCAAGATGGTCACCACTGACTCTTTCCAAGCATCCTCCCGTAGATTCTGACCAACACCCTCGCCAGGTAGAGGAACGTCCTCGGATTTGTCAAATCGCCCCATTTGAGTATGAGCGTTGAATCCGTCAAGATGACTGCGATCAAAATCCGGAGACAATATGACTTCATGCACGAGTCGCGTGACTTCAGCTCCGGACTTTTGTGTGCTACCAGTTACCATCCAAACCATCAACCGCCATATAGTCATATTCTTCCAAGGCCAGGGAGGGGGGGGCAGGGATGGGGTATCCGGGGAAGGGACTAATGGAGAGCTGGCAGTTGCATTTGTAGTGTTGGATAGTTGATCAAGGGTTAGAAAGGAATCAGGATCGTGTGACGGACGATGACGGTAGTCCCGAGCAATAAAAAATGCATTAAAAGTCGTTCGAAATGAGTCAAATACATGGAGGATAACGCGAGGAAATGTACGCAAAGCAGACGTGGACATTTCAGACGGATTCTCTGAGTCGGGTAAAGCTGGAAGGGATGGTTCGGGAAGTACGTCCCTGAATCGTGCAGGCATGCGTCTTAACCGCACAGGGCGACCTGAATTTCCCAAGCTATTAGAGGCATCTTCTGTAACGCCCTCCGTAGTTGGGCCCAAACTGCTTGCCAGTCCTGGATTGATAGATGTGCCATGACCACTGGTCGCACCTGTGGTCGTTGCGCTGACTACATTGGGCAAGTTGGAGATGGGAGATTCCTGGGATACACTGTTGATCAGGTCGGAATCTGTCCTAAGCCCGCCACTGTCTTGCTATCAGAGTTACTGTGAGATAAAGCCAGCATGAAAATCATAGGTACGTCACTGGGTTAGGCAAGTCAGAGGTGGGAGGCTCCTGAGATGGATTATTGGTTATGTCAGAGAATGTCATAGGCCCGCCGTTGTCTCGCTATCAAAGTTATTGTGAGATAAAGCCAGTGCAAAAATTGTAGCTGCGTTACTAGGTCGAGCAAGTCAGAAGTGGGAGGCTCCAGTGATGTAGCATTGTTCAACTCAGAATTTATCGTAGGCCTTCCATTGTCTCGCTACCAACGTTACTGTGAGATAGAGCTGGTGTAAAAATCGTATTTACGTTACCACATGATCCTCAGGCTGGGCCTGCCTTGGCTTCTTGAGAGCTTGCCCGTCTCTTTGGCCATACACAAGAAGCGGGCGTTTGAGTCGGGACTGAGCTCGTGTAGCTGCAAACTGTTGTTGATAATGCGCGCAACTCGACCGATGATAGAGCAGAGCACGAGTTGAATTGAAAGCCCGCTTGCATAATGGAGCACCGCACTTGAAATGACCGTTCATCAGAAAAAAAAGGAGAAAAGCAAACAGGATTCCAATTAAACAAATAATACGCATGGAATGTCAAGGTAAGCAAAGTGTGTCACAGAGCACAGGAATTGACCCGCGTGGACTGATCTTTGGAGGCAGCGATCAGGATTACTCTTTGGTTGTGCACGAGAGTTAGAGGGAAGCGTATGCAAGGCAGGTCCTGACTGGTTGGTTCGTTTACTCAAAGAGGGCCAATAAACTCAAAGTTCATTCCAGATACCACCGACATGCGTTGGGCTGGGTAACATACAACCACTGAGCCTGTATGATCAGTGACGGCAATGGCTGGTTGAGGTAACTTGTCGCTTCGATTGTGATAGGTCTTTCGGATCATGTACTAGTATATATGGTAAGCACTCTGCAACAACGAGGGCAATTCTCAGGGTTCCCAGATCTCTGACTCTCGATTCAGAAAGAAACTATTTCTTCCAGTTGAAACTTCTACTGTGGCGATGTTTGATTGGTAAGGTTAAGAGTTTCATTCCATGAGTTAGTGGCAGGGGAAACGGACAAGCTTGGTATATCATTGGTCTCGGACTACTATGTATATATTTATTACTCAGTTGACCATGCTGTGTGAGCATGGCACAATAATGAGCAGGACTGAAGGTTCTAGTTAGAATAGTGCTTGTTAACGGTTACCTGGAATATGAAGCAATGAGTACTTGCATACGCACCCCTATAAATCGAATATACAGGGTTGACGGCGATATCCTCCATTCAATTCCGTCACTGTTATAGTGGCCGAGAATAGAGCCTACCTGATATGACTAGGTTTGGTGAAAATATGATATGGCCGCAATTCAACTTGATCTTACCTCCGTGCTCACTGTCCACCCTGGCTTCCTGGAGAGGAAAATTTGTTAGCTGAATTTATATATGTACTGATGATGAAATCGTTGTCTCAATTCCAGAGCCAGACAAATGGAGAAAGGGGGATGGGGTAAACGGAACTGAAAAAAAAGAGCAAGAAGGGGGGAGATGTAGAACGACGCACTGAAAATTGCTTTGCATGGAAATTCCTCGTAGATTCCCCACCGAGCTTGAACGCATGGTTTTTGTTCTTGTGCCCCGTCAAACGGCAATTCAATGCCTGACAGTGGCAAAACGAGTCAAAGCCTGGTGCGTCATATTGATAGGATGTGAAAACAAACTTGCCTAATGAGTTGACACAGGCTAGAGCCTGATCTCTATCGCACTGTCTGTCTGACAACCAACAGAAGAGCAGAGAATTTCCTTCAGTCGATTCACCACCGCCTGGACTTTGCTCGGGACACAGTTGAAGTTCTGTGCCTCAATGCAGCCGTCAACCTGGATATTGCTGTAGATGTCCTAGCTGCATGTCACAGTATCAAGTTCCTGAATATGCGTGTTCCATGTCACCTTCTGGGCAAAAACCCTATCTTAGAGCCTCTCAAGGCTCTCACTCACATTGAGGCTCTCCACGTTGATCTTTCATCGATCTTCAGCACTCGAGATATATTCTTACCAGATATCAGAATCTTCCATCGCATAACCCATCTTCATTTGACTGACGCATGGGGCTGGTATCCTACTACAAATGCAATTGGCCTAGAGGATCTTGAGCAGATCACCCACCTTTCAATCTGCTTCTCCATCGTTCCCTCATTTCCAGCTTTGCTGAAGAGGCTTCTTGCTCACAATAATCTCGCAGTCCTTGTACTTTGGAAGAGACGTATTATTATTTCTGATGATGTGGCTATTCGTTTTCTTGCAGACTTTGGCATCCAGGACAATCGTGTCCTTGTTCTAGATGCTGGGAAATTCAGGTATCATATGTTGGACAAAAGTTTCTGGGCATGTGCAGAACATGTTGTTAGATTGCGAGGAGGTTCAGAGGGTACGTACTAAAGTGCATGTGCTCTCCAATTTGCTGTATGAAAGAAATGCTATCGAGTGAACGAACTCAGTTCGTGAACAACGGACTTTATTCGGGATGATTTACCTATCGAGTGAACGAACTACGTACTAGTTAGCTCGAGTAGGTAGATA